>JANHGC010003157.1:37634-47649 GCA_027560395.1 Boaedon fuliginosus | reverse complement strand
CAACTTCATTGGCCAATTTGAATTCCAATCCAAACACAGCCAGACCTCCATCCAATCAGAACACAGCACCACTGGCAATTAAGCAGAGAATGCAGCCACGATCGCATATTACTCTTAGGAGCAAGAAGCTGAAACCACCAGCTTGAATCTGCCTGAAGATGATGAGTATGACCTCGTCAAAACGTTGCCTTGATACTCTCAATCCTACATGGGGAAAAACCCGATTACACCAAGACTTACACACACACACACACGTCTAAGTGCTAGTGCTAGTGCTATATAAGGAGCTCCATATAAAAATAGATTTAAAAATAGTCTTACAGATTCCTTCTTGTTTTTTAGAATACATTTTGAGGTCTTTTGGTGAAGCAGTTAAAGGTTGCAGCTAGCTGGTTCATTTTTCATGAAGTTAGAAATAAGTTATAGCAAGTTTCTGTGTATTGAATGACCTTTTCAATGCTAGACGATTATTGGGGAACTTTTTTTGTCCACTTACCATCTCCTTTGGCATGCTTCTCTTCTCTTTATCTGTCTTGGTCTTGACAGATAATTGCTATCATTGCTAACAAAAAAAAGCTGTAATTTTATTGTAGTTTAAAAGTAATGGTCTAAAATGTACCCCGCTTAAGCATTAATCTCTTGAATAGTGTAATAAAATGTCACCAATTATGATTGATAGATATATCATTTGTATCAATCATATCGATCCTGATTTTGCTCTTATTTTAGTTGTGGCACTTTTGTTCCAATACTCCCTGACCATCACATTGGAACTTCTATTTAATATCCAAGGACACAAACAGGAAAGCTTGCTATATATTTTTAAGTTTAACAAGTTAAGTTCAGAAATATATACCAGTATGTAAAATATCGCTCATATCTTACTGAATTTAGCCTTATTCACCTGGTGCTGAGCGATCAAGAAGAGAGGTTCAAAGCAGGTGACATGGTCAAAACCCTATCTCCTTTGTACGTGCATAGGGATGCAAGGGTGGCTTGGACTTGACTGCTACTGCCATCATCGTGCCTGTTTTTACTCCTCCAAGGATGCTGCTTGTTGACTATCTTGACAGCAAATTCTTGCCTTGTAAACTCTTCAAAAATCATATTTGAATTTGTCTTCAGAAACATTCTACCTTAAAATATATCAACTACCAATGCAGTATCTCTGATTTCACTAGATCCAATGTATGTTAGATCAAAATTAAAGACTGCTGGTTCAGTGGCATTATTGAATTACTCTTCATATTTTAACTTTTTTTCTCAAATCAAAGCATTCTAACATAAAACCACACTCAGTATCCACTTCTGAGTAATTAGATACATGTTTTGATTAGAACAAAATATTCTAGTAGTAGTTTTTTTTTTCCAGTATTAGCTTGTCACTTGCAAAGTCATTTACTGTTGCTGCTACAGAAAAAATATTGAATGAATTTGAAGTAGCACAACGGCACACAGCTGCCATTAGCTTGCTCCCATTCATTTGAATCAAAATTATGCAAGATAATATTTTGGAGGATTTTGCCTTTTGTCTCAGAATCTGCTCAGCTTGGCTGGTGTTGAGTACAAAACAATAAAAGCGGAGATACAAAGCCTCCCTTACTATGTGACAAGGATAGGTATCTTCTATCCTTTCAATTAGCCTTGCTTGCTGCTATTTAGTTCACTGAAACTTATTCTTCAAAGTATAAAGTGTTATTCATGTGCACCTTTTATTTCTAAAGTACAAGTTCTTTTTTTAACATATTCTCTTGCACCAGTATACAAAGGGCTTTATATGGAATTTCTGCTAATAGATCATCTTCTTTTCTTTTCAAACACCTAAGAGTTGCCTAAATGGTAAAATATTGGATTTTAGTCCCACAATTCTTTCAAGGGAGCAAAGAAAGAAAGCAATTTTAAAATGGAATTGAAATGAATTTCCTTTCCTTTCTTTTAGTTTTATTTTAAAAAAAAAACCCTATGCTATGGAGAAATGATGGCAATGCTTCAGTGGTATCCTCAGAGTGACAGACGATTGTTACCTTGCAAACTATTTCAGAATATTGAAAAATCAAAGGGAAGATAAATTCTGCTGTAAACTTAGCCATGTGATTGCTTTGCTACATCAAATATGGATTAAGAGTCAGGTGCTGAATGAGAGGTGATTGAATGGAACGAAAGGTTGCTAGTGAGATGAAACATCCTTCAAACTATGCAGTGACAAAAGAGAAATTCTGGGAGCAGATTTTTGGCAGCCCAAGTGTGCTTCATCACATAGCTTTGAACAGGAGCAATGTCATACAGGCTTTTTTTTTTTTGACATACAATTTCTAAAGTATGAAGAAGTGGAGCATATTTAAAAGTCTCTAGGGAAGGATCATTAGTTTTAAGGCTTAATAAGCAATAGGTGTCCTATTTCATGAGAGAGGTCAGAAACTGGTTTATTCCCTATCTGTTCCAGAACATGAAGTCAAATTATTGCAAATCTAAAGATATGTGGTTTATTAAGAGGCTTTTCAGGTGCTTTTATGGATCATGCGTTCATGAAATACTTTCTTAAATGTAAAGTAGGAATATTAGGGGGCAGCGGGGTGGGGGGATAGAGTGAAATGGTGTGGTAAACCAGTGATTGAATCATGGTACAAATGGAACCAATATTTTATTATGGCCAAAGACCAGGGACTTAAAAGAGTCAAAAAGCATTAAAATGTCCAAGACAATAAAGAATATATAATTAAATATATAGAATCTTCATAAAACTAAATAACAAAAGTAGTTTTGCTACAGTTATTGAGAAAGATGGGTTACTATATCTGTTGGTGCCCCCTAAATATCTTTTATACACCCTACAAGAGGCAAAAATCAATTGGATAGCTAAGAAGACTTCCAAAAAAGGCAATAATATTTTTTTTCTGTGGATTCCAATAAAGCAAGGAGTAAAATAGGACATGCTTGACTATTTCTATCCTTTCTGAAGAACAAGGATAAGCATTTTTCTCATAAAAGGGTAAGACCTAAGAGAAGGCTCTGACATGCTTAAGGAATTTCAAAGATTAAAAATTCCAATGAGAATATATTCATATATACTCTTAAGTGAATCAGTTTTGAGAATAAAGTTATGCTAATCAAGAGGCTAGCAGTCATTCTGTAAACAATGACTACAAATTGATCCAGTTTTCAGAAGATGCAAATTTCTCCCTCCCCTTTCCCCTGAAAGCTAGCTGTTCTGAATTATCTATATATAAGGTTAATAGCGATAGCAATAGCACTTAGACTTATATACCACTTCACAGTGCTTTACCGCCCTAAGTGGTTTACAGAGTCAGCATACTGCCCCCAACAATCTGGGTCTTCATTTTACCCGCCTTGGAAGGATAAAAACTGAGTCAGCTTTGAATCTGGTGAGATTCGAACTGCCAAATTGCAGGCAGCCAGCAGGCAGCAGCAGAAGCCTGCAGTACTGCACTCTAAACACTGTGCCACCACTGCTCTTAACGTCTGGAAGCAAAAATACTTGCTGACATTCTTGTTCTTTTTCCTAATAAATTTTCCTAACTGTATTGTAGGCCTGCAACTTACAATATTCATGTAAAAGAACCCACAATTGTGTTCAGTTGCCAAACAAATTAAAAAAAAAAAGAAGAAGAAGAGCCATGTTCTTTTTCTGGTCTATATGGCCTCCAATAAAAGGAACATAAGGAACTGTATTATGCTGAGTCAGACCATGGGTCTATCTGCTCCAAAATTCTCTACATTTCATTGACATCCCAGTATCAAACTGGGTCCTTCTTCTAGTTCTGGGTTTTCCTGGAGACTCAAGAATGAAACAGATCCTCTGACTAAAAGCCAATGTACAATTACAGAGCTGTAGCTTTTTCTAAGTGATCAGTCTCCCTTTGTCAGGCTTAAAAGTAAATTCACTAAATATATCAGTCTTCTTAATTGATTAGCTGTCCACTACACATACCTTTGTCCTTCGGAAGACAATAAAGAATTTTTAGCATCTTGAAGATTAACCTGTGTATTATGAGATAAGCTCTTATGGACTTTAGTTCACTTTATCAAATGGATGGACAAAAAATATTTTCTCCTTTTTATTTACAAAAGTAAAGCTGGTTTAAGGAATTTGGAGGCTCAAAGGAATGCCAGGTTTGGACACTTGCCTTCACAGGTGGATTCCTGCATGATATTATGCATTGAAAATAGAGTACCCACATAACTGGATATAAAAAGTGAAGAAATATCCAGAAGAAACGTGTTGGATATAAAAATTAACCATGGAACAAATTTTGTTAAGAAGAATGACCCTGTCAACATGATCGATTTATTGGATAACACAAAGCTGCATTCACTAATGCAAGGGTGTCAAAATCGATTTCATTGAGGGCTACATCAGGATTGTCTTTGACCTTGGGCAGCTGGGGTGGGCATGGCCAGGTTGGGTGTGACCAGCTTGATGTCACTCGCGTCGGGGGCACCTGTGGTGACCAAAGTGCTCTGCCAGCAAAAACAGGCTCCCAATCTTAGTTTTCAGCTGCAACGGCCTCTTGTAACCTTCTGCCAGCAAAAATGGAGCTCCCTCCTGAGCTCCCTTTTCAGTGTCAGAGGCACCATGGGCCAGTCCTTTTCTGTTTCCAGGCCAGCACCAAGGACCAGATCTAACCACCCCGCAGGGCAGATCCAGCCTGTGGGCCTTGAGTTTGACACCCCTGTGCTAATGGATAGGCCAGGCTATTTAAATTTCATTGGCTAGATCTGCTATGGGAATCTATGAGTGGACCCCACCCCCTAAAAATACCCCCAGTGCAATCCACCTGTTTACATAAAACCATGTTGGACTGGCCCACTTTTAGAACTTTATCAAGCCAATATGAGTTATAAAGTAATAGAGGAGGAGCGGGCAGGTTCACTCGTTTGCTTCTCTTGCTCACCTTCCCTACGTTTTTGATTCCCTTAAAATAGCCCTTTGCAAAAAAAATTAAGCTGAAGAAGTACTGTAGGCTTCTTTGTGATTTTTGTTACAATAAACTAATAAAGCAAGATTTCTGAACTCTATTACTCATCCTTTCATAGCATTGACCATCCTAGTGCCCATAGGTCTGTCATCAGACATCAAAATAACAACATTCTGGAATTTATTTATTTTATTTAGTCTGCCTACTGGCCAGGGGACTGTGGTTATGTCACAATCAACTGGATTAAGATAATAAAATATTAAATATTATAAATAAAAATAAATAAAAATTATAAATAAATAAAAATAACATATTAAACCCTAATAAAACAAATACATGTATTAGTGCTGTTAAAATGCATAATAATAAACAAGTGCTACTAATAGAGAGGAGTTTGGAAGCCTACAATCATGATACTAACATGAAATACACTGTCAGAAATCAGGTTTTCACCTAATGCTAAAAGACAGGTGTCTGGGCCCCCTTGGCTTCCAAGAATAGCAATCTAAACATTTACTTTTTACTTATGTAAAAACTCTTAATAAAAATTATATGCATGCTTTCATATATGTGTATATATTTTAAATGTAATATAAATATAAATAAATAAAAATATCATGAAAGATTATGAAGGGAAAAGAGAAAGAAAGAAGAAAAAAAAAGAAAAAAAAAGTGCAAAAAGTAAAACAGAATTAGAGAGAAAGAAAATTAGTTAAAGAGTCAAGAAAAAAAATAAGCAGTTTTCACTGTTCTTTTCAACATTCAATGTATTAAGACTTTCCAGGGAAAAAAATCTACCTGGTTTTGCTTTACTATCCCTGGTTCCCTGATTCTTCCTTCAAGAGACGTGGTAAGCGTTCTTTTTTCTATCAAGCCACTCTAACAATCTCAAATAATATCTAACTCAAACTGATCACTGCTAAAAAGTAGTCAAAGCACTCAAATGCGGCACTGGGGGGGAAATCAACTTGAAAAATGAATGTTTAAAATATAGACACTGAAATCATCCTAAAGATTATATTTAGCAAATCCATCACAGGAGGGCAAACATGAGTGTCAGCCTCCAAAGAGTGCGTATAGAGTTGCAATCTAAATATATCGATGCAGAGTTTCTCAAAGTTTTTTTAATCACACAGCTGGGATTGCATCTTGAGTAATAATGAATAACAGACTGGATCTCAAAGCCCCTCCAGTATCATTTATTTATTTATTTATTTATTTATTTATTTATTTATTTATTTATTTTTGTGAGAACTTGCGGTGCACTAACCTTCCCAAATGTGCCGCAGATGGATTAGACTACATCAGTCAGAATCCCTAACCAGCAGGGCCAAAGTCAGTTTGATTGGGGATAACAGCAAAATAATTGTACGGCACAATGATGGCAAAGGTTGCTGCATGGATTGTTTCAGCCATATGGCATCAGATTAAAAACATATCCGGATTGTTTGGAAAGCCATTCACTATCTTTAGAGTTCTTAGTGTTCTCTGAGCTTCGTTGTTTGCTCACAGATATTGGTTTACTTCAGAATATATTGTCTGGTGGGGTAGGCACTAGGTACCCCACTAATGCATGAAAGATAGAGATAGAGATAGAGATAGAGATGATAGATAGAGAGAGAGAGAGAGAGAGAGAAAGAGAGAGATAAAAGAGAAAGAGAGAGAGAGAGAGAGAGAGATCCACTTCCATAGATTCATTATCTTCATTTCTTCATTGATTGGCAATTGGAAGTTGCAATCTTCACATCAAACTAGATAGTTTTCCTTACCTTTTAGCCTCCTTTGATGCCACAAAATTCAGACTTAATGTGACTGATTTTTCTTCCCTTTTTTCTTCTTCCACTGACTGCATCAAAGAAGAATGGAAATCATGTAATCTGCAGCGGACCAGAAAATTAGAGGTGCATATTTGGCAATGTGAGCAGTTCATGCTACAATCACCTTACTACAGGTAGTCCTTGACTTACAACAGTTCACCTGGTGACTATTGTTCACAAGTTACAAGGGCACTGAAAAAGGTGAGTTATGGCCATTTTTCACACTTATGTCCATTGCAGCATCCCCATGGTCATGTGATCAAAATGTGGGCACATGGCAACTGGCTCATATTTACTATGATTCCAGTGTCCTGGAGTCATTTTCTAGAGTGTACACTTTTCTCAAGTCTCAGTTCATTTAGAAAATACATGTTTGCATAAAAACGTGAACTGAATGAAATTCTCTTCTGCTTAGAGGCAGGCTAAGGAAAGAGTAAGCTGAGAAAAAAGTTAAATCATACATATATATATATATGTATGATATATAAATCATTTCCCTTTCTGTACTGCTTCTTACTGTCATGTTTAAATAAATATCTAAGATAAATAAAACTGGTTTCTTAAGAAAATAGAATGCTCTTCTTTCTTTCTTTTTCTTTCTTTCTTTCTTTCTTTCTTCCTTTCTCTCTCTCTCTCTCTCTCTCTCTCTCTCTTTCTTTTTAAAAATTTTGTAAGTGGTTTGATACAGCATCCTTCCAGGACTGAAAGAGAAGAAGTGACTGCTGGTTTTGTACCTAAGGGAGGAGTGGAACTCAGGGCTTCCTGATTTCTAGCCCAGTGCCTTAATCATTGCACCATAGTGGCTCTCCAATATAGACTTAGCAGTTTAAATTTGAAACCCAAACTCAACTTCAGATTTAAATCTGGTGTGATCAAGAAATGAGACCGAAAGTATGAAGGACACTGCACCATGGGACAATTAGCCCAAGATGATATGGCTGACGGATATGGCTGACGGAGACTATTGGAGTCTCTCTACTCTGAATAAATGCAACCCATGGAAAATTAGGGATACCTAATGAGTTTCATTTTACATGCTTCTGTTTCATTTAATTCAGTAGGTCTAAAATGTGTCTACATTTCCCTGGAAGATACTCCCTGTTTTTATTTAGTTCAGTTGTAAACAATAAAAGCCACTTATATAATAGCACTTGAGGCCTTTTTGGATAGTAAATGGAAAGCACATTTGTATAATAGCAATTTTGCCATTCTTATGCTGATTAAATATTCATAGCAAAAGCAATTACTGTGAAAATCACTGTATGCTACAAAACCTTTATTTCTGCAATGTGGTCATTAAAAATAAGGATGAAGTTGGTAGGAATTTTGGCTGGTTCTTATACTCTCAGCTAAGGAGCATTATTGATCTGCTGCAAAGTTAGCAGATCTTTGTGGTACTCTTAATTAGTCAAGCCATTTGCTGTTATTAAAAGTTTTCTTTGTGCCTTAGTTGCTCATAAACTCATAAATTCTATGTCTTTGTTGAGCATCATCTCACACTGATAAATGTTTCACATACGGCTTGTTTTTGTTTCTAGCCTGTTGCTGCTTGGATCCAAAACGTTCACTAAAATACAACATTCAATGCTCTAACATAAACAATTCCCTCTGGAAAAATCCCAACATTTTATAATGTTAATATATTTCTACACTTTTCTTACTAAAAAAAATAGGATTAACATTTGGTAATTAATTTGATATCCAGCTGATTTCTTCCTCAGCAAGTTATTTTATAATTTAGCCTTGTGGTATTCTGTCCTTTAAGTTCTGGACCACATTCAAGAAAACAAATAGAAAGCCATTACATTCATATAGCAAAAAAAGCAGCCAAGCTTGATCAAGAAAAACTTGGCTCAGACCGTCTTAGTTGGCTAGTGAGGGCATCTGAATTTTGTATCACTTCAGTGACCTGGGATTGAAATCAAGATTATAGATGACTGATAAAATGAGATATTATCAGTGTGTAAGAATAATGAATATTTGAAGGCAGATGGGGATTCTAAATACACATAATAATAAAAAGCGTACACTAGTATGTTTCCCTATTTCCAATATCTGGAGCAACTGCAGAGTTGAGTTTTCTCTTCAATTTCTTTCCAAATAATTATCTGGAATGAGTTCCTTAATGTACTTTAATGGGTGAAAATGTGTCCATGTGGTCCAAACAACTGTTGCTTGAGGACATATAGATATCTCAGTCTGCCTGCATTCTGTTACACTTTTGAACATATACAATAACTTTGTTCAGTCAAAATCCTACCTCATTATATAAGAAAATTCTTCATTTCATCTATAACTATAAAAGAGAAGTGTGGTGGGGATGTTTGTTTCTATGTGCTCTATACAAACTTTCAGTCCTGCACCAATATAGCTCAAACTTGGCAGATACAGTTAAATAGCTAAGTGTAGTAAGATCAGCGCTGTCAGTTACTTTGCAATTACAAAAATCTCAGTACAGGTAGTCCTTGACTAATGATCACAACTGGGCCCAAATCTTCTGTTGCTAAATTAGACATTTGTTAAGGGAATTTTGCCTATTTTGTGACCTTTCTCACCACAAGTATTAAGTGAATCAATGCAGTTGTTAAATTTGTAATATGGTTGTTGAGTGAATGTGGCTTCCAAATTGACCTTTCTTTCAAAAAGTCACAAAAGGTGATTACATGACCCCAGCACAGTGCAACTGTTATAAATATGAGTCAGTTTTGCTGAGCATCTGTATTTTCATCATTGACCATTGAGAGTGCTGCAACAGTTTTAAGTGTAAAAACAAGTCGTAAGTCACATTTTTCAATGCCTTTGAAACTTTGAATGGCCACTAAATGAATGTAAGTCAAGGACTATTTGTATTCAAGGAACAGTCAACTCATCATAATGAAACCCGAAGACCTCACTGTTCATAACATTTTGTTATCCAAGGCTATGTGGAAAAGCCAAACTTCAGAGGCCTTCATAAAAACTAAAACCATGGGTGGACTTGAACAAAGAATCAAAATTTGGTCCTTTTGCTTAGAATTCCAGGACTAATCAAAATTGTCAGGAGCTCTACTGAAAATATTTTGTCCAGTCATCCTGGTTTTTTTTTAATAATTTATATAGAGATTTTGCTTCTGTATTTTTATCACTTCTTGTACAAAATACAAGGTTTTCTACTCTATGTTTTCATATTCATTGGAGAAGGCCTTGGTGGTTAAATGCAGTACTGCAGACTATCTCTGCTGACTTGTTCAGCAGGTTGTCAGATCGAATCTCACCAGGCTC
>JANHGC010003157.1:0-14452 GCA_027560395.1 Boaedon fuliginosus | reverse complement strand
CTTATTCCTCCCCCCTCCACCACAGAAGAATTCTAGATGCCAAAAATGCTCTATTTTTTTGGCCCAAATTGGGCCATTTTCATTCTTTTTTTTTTTTTGCCTCTGTGGGTAGAGGGAGTGAACAGCAAGGCATGCAGATGCCTCAGGAGGAAAAAAATGGGCAAAAATGGGTCATTTTGGGGTAAAAATGGACCACTTTTAGCCATAAATGGACCATTTTTGCTAGTTTGTTTTCCTCCTGGGGCATCTGCAATTCCCCCACCCCCAGGGGCAAAACAATGAATGAAAATGGCCCATTTTTTGACAAAAACAGGGCATTTTTGGCCTTTATAATGCTTCTGGGGGGGGAGTGAGTTCCCAGGGCATGCAGATGTCCTAGGAGGCAAAAAAAACGAGCAAAACAGACCATTTTTTCGCCTACTGAGGCCTCTGTACCTCACATTTTCGGCCTCCTATACTCAATATTCGGAGAATAAGATGCACCCAGATTTTCACCCTCTTTTAGGAAAGAAAAAAGTGCATTTTATACTCCGAAAAATACAGTAGGCAGGAAATGTAATATTTTATTTATTTATTTATTTATTAGATTTATACCCCGCCTCTCTTCACCCCAAAGGGGATTTTATGTCTGATTTCCCTTACATGTCTAAATAGTTATTTAAGTAAACTAACAAATATAATTCAGATCTGGTGATGTAACTAATGCATATGGTGACATATGGAGACAAAGTGAAGGAAGACTATGACTAAATAAAGATTTGCAAATAAAACTGAATGATAGTTTTCCATTTGCTGTTCTGAGTTGACTTTCTAGCTGTACTTTCCCTTGTACTAACTTATATATACAGACTAACAAGTGGGACAATATGAGAATACATTTCCAATAGCCCTAATTAGGACATAAATATTTCTCAATTTTTCTTACTAAGTAGGCAGTTTATTTTAGCTGATCAGCTGTGAATATCTCTAAGCTGCTTGTGCTGGAATTGAGAAATAGACCAAAGAGGCAATTTTATTGAAATTCTGAATCAATAAATCAATCTATGCAACTGTTCCTAAAACATTATGTTGCCTTATGTGGTTAGTATGCTTGCTAGGCAGAAATATTCTAAATCTGCTCAAGACATCTGTAATTTGATGAGTTTGAGTCTCAGGGAAAGATGAAATGCATTCTAGGATCTGAAGAAGATATATTTGATGTAGTGAAAACTTTATGAATTACTTTTGAGAAATTCTGGAGAGAATGATGGGTGAGAAGGTTGAAGGGCAAGTAATTTCCCCCCTCAAAAAGAAGAAAAATTAAGCTATAGAGAAATATAGATTGATCAGTTTGTCATCCAAACCTGGAGAAATTCTAAAGTACACCATTAAAAAGATCAGTCTATAGGCACCTTCAAAATAGTTCACTAACTACCAGAAATAAGCAAATCTTAAAAGACTCAGTGTTGCTTGTTTTTTCATTGAATAACTTCATTCACGCAGTGTGGGAATACATTGGACATAATATATCTTGATTTCAGCAATGTTTGACAATGTGGCATACTGTTTAGCAAGGTAATGTAAAGGATAGAAAGCATAGCAATTAACTGAAAACGTAACTGCATTGAAAATTATACTCAAGGATTGCTTATCAATGCTCTTTAAATTGTGAAGGAACTATTGAATCAGTATTTGCTCCCATTTTCAATGTCTGGTGATTGAGTGAAGAGGCAGAAGGAATATGAAACGAATTGGCAGGTAAAATTGGATGAGATAACTAATACCTGCAAGCCCCCCTCACCAAAAATATAATAATAATCAACACAAAAATAATATGGAATACAGTGTAGTCCTTCAGTATTAGCCATACTATCAGTATTAGTCATCTAATTATCTAATGAAATAGTCAGTATCCTTCACTGGATGTTTTCAAGAAGAAGGTAGGGATTCATTTACTAAGAAGGATTTGTATTCTAAAGTGGGGATTGAATTTATTGGCCTATATGACCTTTTTTGATCCTATGATTTTGTGATTCCATGACAGAAAATGAACAACTCCTGGAAATAGAAACAAGCTTGTGAATTTTTTCCGTGCTTTATCGTTTTAGAATATTACAGTAGAGGCAAAATATCAAATACTGATGACCCCAGTAGTATCATCCAAGACTAATGTAGAAAATTGGACTTCATATTTTTATTTTCTTGAGGCGGAGACTTAGAAGAGTACATAAAGAATTCTATGCCTAGGAAAATGTATTATTAGTAGTAATGATACTACTCATATTGATTGTATAATATCATCTTGATCAGGGAAGAAAAGGGAGTATAAATCTAAATAAATAAATAAATAAATAAATAAATAAATAAATAAATAAATAAATAAATAAATAAATAAATAAATATAAACTTCTAGAGGTGTCATGAATAGCAGTTTAGAAACTTTTTCCATAAGGGCATATTGTCCAATTCTGTATTTAACCATCATAAACACAGAACAATTACCTACTGATGACCATATAATGAATGCAATAAATCCATTGAGATTTCTATTCCATTTGCTCAGCAAATGCAGACAATGCTTGAATAAATGTAGATGGGCAAACTTAAAAAATCAAATGTCTACCTAGAGGTTCACACACTACTAAAAGCTATAGGTACTCATATAATAACCTGCCATAGTTACTTTGCTGTCTACAATTATGTCAATATAATGTCTTTGCTGTCTACAATTATGTCACCTATGGAAGGTGTGCTGCCCAACTGCAGAGCTCAAAATTCAGCAAACAGAAAGTTAATTCATTATTTTTATTATAATAGTAGAAAAGAATGATGCCTGTGGTGAATGGATTGACATTGTAAGGAAGAACCAATCTATTGCTTTCCTAGCCATTGGCAAAATTTCATCAATGTCTGTCAAGCTGCTAAAACAGTTTCTTTGCAAGCAAGGACACTGTACTGAATACAACATAGCCTTGTCAAAGTCAACAAACAGAAGATGATAAAAATAGAATATCCTGACCACAGTCAAAGCAATGTAATATATATCCCATTTCTTGAACTGATAGTATTCTACCTGGACAGAAGATGTATTAGAGAAAAGAACAGTTAGAGTAGCCTTGTGCAGCCTGATGCCATTAACTGGTCTCAGTGTCCTCTACCAGTGTGGCCACCCATTGGTTTGTTTGGTAGAATGATGGGCATTGTTGCTCAAAACATTTATAGGGCACTGGTGTGGAAAGCTGGTTAAACAGGTTGCTTATACCAAGCCCAAAAAAATTCTTGGTTAAACAATTAGAGTACACTAATTCCAAAGACTGCAAAACACCATTTAGGAGCTAGCATTTCTCCTTGCCCCCAAAAATTAATCTGTAAAAAGATGGGCAGCATTAGCCCACTTCAAGTATCTCCTATTGCAGTTGGAAATTGTAGTTCTACTTCAAACTCAGTGATTATCCCTGTTTCTGGCACTGAGAAATTTATATCAATTTCTGCCACAGGAGAAAGCCCCATAAATCAGGTCAGTGTTTGTCATTCCCAATCTCTTTAGAAAAATAATTGCATTTTCTTTCAAATGCAAAACAAACAATAAAAAGATACCACTCATACCACTTTAAAAATACCACTTTAATCACATTAAAAGCATTCACACCCAGATTCTACAGTCAACCTCATTTAACCTGATGAAGAAAGAATTGTCTATTAATATCATAGTGAAATTGCTGTAAATGTGCTTACCTTACTCCTGAGATAATCAAGGAACTACTACTACTGCTTGTGTAAGAGTCTTCTGCTACCTGCAAGTTTCCTAGGCAGCAACACTTCACTTGAAGTTCAAGACAACACTTCAGCTTTCCCTGAAATTTGCTCAAGTGACAGAATGATAGAAAGCCATCCAATTGACCATGAAACATGGGAGACCCAAAAACAAAAGTATATTTCCCATTCTTGGTTTATCACAGCAAAAAGAAATGCAAACAAAGCTGAAAATGAGGCAGAAAAAACGTCATGCAAATGAGAAAACTGATTGCGGCACAGCTTCAAAAACAAGCTTCATTTAGAACAGCAGAATCCTTGGTACTCCCTGACCTGAGTTGTTTGCTTAATCAATTTATGTGCCAGCAAGTAATTTTTTCCTTCTAGGACTACACAGATATATTTTATTTTACTGGTCCTTTAGCTCTTTTATTGGTGCACCCATCACCACTGCAACTGAGGCCATTCACCTTGCTGCTGGTCACCGCCTTTTCTTCATCATTTCCACCTTTCCTAGCATTGGTGCATTTTCCAGAGAGCTGAGTCTTCGCATAGTCAAGTGTGTCTGAAGTAGGATTCTTGTGGTTTAAGTAAGAACACTGGGTTGATTTGTTCAATGATCCATCAGATTGTTTCCTTGGCTGCCCACGATATTCTCAAGAGTCTTCTCCAACACCAAAGTTCAAAAGCATCAATAGACCCTTAACTTTTTTCTTCAGAGAAGTCCACATTTCATTTCCATAGAGGGTCACAGGGAAAACCAAAACCAGCACAGTTCTGTACTTTGAGGGCCTAGATGCATAATGATATTAGAATATCTTGTCTGAGGCCTTCTTGGCTGGTCTAGCAAATCCTAGTATGTGGCATGTTTCTTGACTGCTTGTTCCTTTATTCATAATGGTTGATCTTAAAAGGCAGAAATTATCTACCACTTTGACATCTTCATTGCCAGATCTAAGGCATGTTGTTTGATTGTCATTGGTTTGGTCTTGTTTATTTTAGTCCCTTTTATTTTACTGTGCTCTGACTTTTAGTAGTAGGGTTTTCAAACCCTTTGTATTTTTGGTTATCAGGGTCACCAGAATAACAGGGGTTATTTATATTTCTTCCTCCAGTCCTAAAACCACACTCATCCTCTTCCAGGGCTAATCATTAGGAAATAAACATTTGGAGGAAATTTCATTGTATATTTGAATCAAGTCAGAACTTGAGAGGTTTGTCTCTAGTTTGCAGCTAAAAAGTACATATTTTTAATGGAAGGACAGCAGGAAAGAGTCAGTTTTGCTGGTAACACAGAGCATCTTTCTTAGTTAAAGTATAAGATAGCAAAACTGCAGTCTCAAAGGATCACCTAAATTGCCTACATGTTCTGCCTGACTGCTCTGAGAAAAACAAATCTTAGAGAAGTCTGTAAATCTCCAGTGTTCTGTCATCTAAAGGATTTTAAATTTAAGAGCATTGCCTCTGGAAGATTTCACTACCCAGAGTAATAAAGGGCTTCTAGGACAACTAATAATGATTGGTGTATTATGTAATGATAATCTATTCAAACTAAATAGTATCCTATTATGGGGACTACAGTCTAATCTTATGGGGTTAGGGATAGGAATGGCAGAACCTGGGGACAGAGTGAAAAAGAGGGATCAGCCAAGAATCCCTATGTAGCCACAAACAAACTACGTCCAGCTGCCCCCCTTGGACCCTTATCTAACTTTAACCAGGTGCTCACAATTAGTTAAGAAGATTCCTATGCACAGGCTTTCAGCAATAAATCACTTAATTGAACCTTCGTGGTCTTTTGCGCCTGACACAACAGGCTATATTCATGTTGTCATACAGGCCTCTGTCTAATTATTATAATTACATATTTAAGATCATAACAGTGAGCATGTGATAATCTTTTATACATGATTACTCTAGGAGAAAATCCTGTAACACTGGGATCAGAAATATGGCTGCTTCTGATGCACTTTTATGGAGTGCAATGTCCATATCAGTTTCCCTGCCACCATGGTGTGTAAGAGCATTATGCCTTTTCCTACATGAGATGAAAGCACAGGCATCTAGGAACTGGTCCTGTCACAGCTAACTATGGAAAGTGTAAATGACTGGCCCTGATGCATTCTGTTGCTCTGTGAGGAAGACTACTGGAAAGGTTTGAGTCCACCTAGCACAATTTGTCCTCATTTTAAATGACAGTGGTCCCCCATATTTTAATTCTGGAGTTATACCCAGAATTGACATACAGAAATGTTAGAGAAGTTAAGGTTTAAATGTGACTTCAGACATTGCTAGATCCTTCCAAGGGATCAGTGAATCTGAATTTTCAACTAAATCTTCTGCTTTTTCAGAAACACACACACACACACACACTAATCCCATTTTTATAAGGAGCCAGCATGATATCTGAGACAAGGTTCATAAAATGCTAGTCGACAGATGTCTCTGCAGAAGGTCAATCTCCAGTGCCTCCTGCAGCCCAGTCCATGGAGGGCAGTTCCTGGCAACTGGAGAGGAGGGGACATGTCCAAAGCAGCTTATGTAGCAAACAGAAGGCAATTACATCTAAGCAATTGTTAATGC
The DNA here is from genome assembly GCA_027560395.1 of Boaedon fuliginosus. Classification (NCBI taxonomy): domain Eukaryota; kingdom Metazoa; phylum Chordata; class Lepidosauria; order Squamata; family Lamprophiidae; genus Boaedon; species Boaedon fuliginosus. The sequence continues at coordinate 8,137 of JANHGC010003157.1, read as the reverse complement.
ATTGTGCTAGAATATATCCTCAGTCCTAACAGTATTGGGAGAGATGGAAATTTGTAAAACCAAGAGGAGAGGAGAGCAGAGCAGAGCGGAGCGGAGCAGCGCGGAGGAGAGTGGAGGGGAGCGGAGGGGAGGGGAGGAAACATCATGAGGACCTGGCATTTATAAAAAAAAAATGTCAATGGGAATCTCTGTGCCATGATTAGGGTGATGGAGATGATCCTTCATATATGCAAGAACTGTAATTAACAGTTGGCTGATAAGCAGGGAAGCCTTTTTTTAATTTTCCAGCTTTCATTTTTAACAAAAGTTTTCTGAAACATTTTCTTCTAGACATATGAGACACTGTACTTATTCAGAAAGCTACTGAACAAAAACCACAAAGAAAAAACATTAAATTAATAAAAGTGGAGATGAACTTGGCAAGCACAATGAATAGAATCTAATACTGGCCTTTTGCTGACAGAATTGTTGGCATCAGCAGAACCAGGAGCAGACTTTTCTTCTTGTTATTTTTCCATACACAAATACCAAAGCCAAGCATAGTACATAGGATCAGTACTGGATTAAATTTCAATTGCATTACAGCCCAAGTATGTCCTACAGGATATACTTTCAGTAGCAAATATTATACCTACAAAATGTATTGTCATTCCAACATTGAGAGTGCTATAAAATAAGGCCTGCTCAGTCTGCCTGCCACACATAGAGGTAACATTAGTGCCAGAGAATAGACTTCTTCATTTTGCTATTTGAAATTAGCCTTTAATGGTTCAGCACCTAGAGGTATTTCTCAGGCAAAATAAAAGAAGCTTTTCACAAAGATCTACCTCCTAGTTTGGCCATTCCTTTCCAGAGTTACAGATTCAAAGGATTTCAAGCTATTATTATAACCCAGCCTTACATAAGTCTCCTGGTTGCTGACCACATTCAAAGCTAGCATACTAAAACTCTCAGAATAGCTACAATCTGTAAGGAACAAGAGAACAGTATTTCTGTTTGGTTGTTACTCAAAGGAGTTCCATTCATAAAACCAGAAGTAATATCCTTGCAAAAAGAATTCAATAAAATGAACCACATTTGAACCAAATTCCAGAGCCACTCAATAAATAAAAGTGTTAATTTGGTTCAATAGAGGCTATCTTTGGAGGAGCTGTTTGCTCATTGGATAATAAAGGGGAAATAATGCTGGGAGAAATTACCTGTTATTCTGTTGTTTAGGGGGGAAATGAGCATATGGAAAGAGCTTTTCAGAAAGTAATTAAGAGTTGGACTAAATACTATTTTTTCAATACAGTAAGGTCTATATAACCATATTCTGCTTCATGAAAATATTTATTTCTATATGCTTTGGACTGTACAAAAATATTGCTTTCCCTTTTTTCCCCTTTCATTCAGTGAACAATATTTCACAGGAAAACTTCAGAAATGTATCAGAGCAAGCCAAGACTTGTTCACCTAGTTATGTGATGAAAGATGCCTTCTCATAGGCTTGCTACAAGCCCAGAAGAACATCAGAGGGTTAACAATAATTACCAAATTTACATGTGTCTATAAATCTAAAACCTTTGATAGAAACTATTGTAAAGAAAATAAAATGACAGAGGGGTTCCCAGTGGGAAAACTGGGTCTTTTGAATAACTGGAATTCTCGTTTAATTTGCTGTTATTACAGTCATAATTATCAACACTGCCAAGTATTCAACCCAAATGTGTGTCACAATGAACTTCGGAAAACATACAATGACTAGTTTTAGACCTACGGGCTGCCAGGATTCCTGCCTAGTTTTTTCATATAGTGTACAGCAAATGTGGTGGTCTCCCTTTAAGGCAGAAATGCAGAAGAACAAATAGATGCATTGGAGAGGAAGTGGCCTATATTTTAGTTGTATTGCAAAATATGGTATCCTGGCACATACAGTTCATCTCTCTCACACTGAACAATGGCATAACTAATGAAAAAATTGGATTCCATACAACACCAGAACATGACCTAATATTTGACATTTCTCACTTTCTCTAAGGTGAATATCTGCCATCAGTTTTTCTTCCAAAACTCGCTTACTTGAATGGACTTGTTCATGTAGTTTAGGAGCAATTTACTCTTGTGTTGTATTTTTTATAGGGAATCTAAAAATTAATTTATTTAACCTATCGTACATCAACATTCCAAAGAGCTAGAACTTTGATAGTTTTCATTTTCTGATTCTAATGATAACATTACTAAGATTGCCCTAGGCTTAGAGGTGTAATAGACACAGCACAAAATGGGAAAAGCAAAAAGGGAAGGAAATGAAAAGTAAGTAAATTCTTTGACACTGTTTGGTACATCACTATTTGGTAAAATGAACAGGTGAAACAGCCAAGGCTCAAGCCAAGGATCAAGTGGAGAGGATCACTATTCCCCTCCCCCCAATTTTCTATTACTTTTAAAAATTTCTGTTTGTATTTTATATTTTGATAAACTAATAAAAATTTATTATATAAAAAGTAGAGAGGATCTGGGAGAGAAGGACTGAAAGAGCAGCCATAGCTTGTTCTGTAACTCTGATGCAATCTGCTGAAATGTAGATTGATGGTGCAATATGATAGTGAGATTCAAGTTTGCAACACACATACACACACACAAAGATACAGACTGGACCAGTGACATTCAAGGGGGATTGGGTCAAAAAAATTAAGAAGGCAGCTGTGTCCATCACAACCCATACATACATACATACATACATACATACATACATACATACATACATGCACGCACACACACACACACACACACACACCATATGCACAAGTTCATCTGAAGGTGACCAATACCTTATTGACTTTGTCTGTGACCCTCTGTCTGTGGTTTGCCAGGATTGTACACAATAGAAAAAACAATAACATGATAATTGAGAAAAGTCCTTTTGCTAGCCATGAAATAGGCACTTTAATTTCAGGCTGTTCTTAAGAGCATGCTGATATATTCTATTTACCCTGAAACTAATGAATTCAGAAAAAAAGACCATATTTTTTTTTCTGTTAATCTAATGTCCCAACCAAACAACAGACTTTATGACACCATATTTCAGAATCTGAACATTGGTAATGGCAAAGATCTGACACAAACATTAACACAGACTATAAATTAGAGAAAAAGAGAGGACTGGCATTTCAAGATTGCAGGCTCTTTCTAAATTTACTGGATGTGTGTTGAGATTTTAAGAATAGAAATATTCCAGCCAACTACTAAAGGAAAGGTTTAGAATGATTGAGAAGCATGGATCTGATACTTCTGATTAATGATGGGTAAATTAGTGTTAATGCATGTAATAAATGTCAAAGGTAGTAATTCATTGGATAGCCTCAGAAACACAATAGCAGTTTACAAGCTGTGTAAGCACCCACAGCTAGTAGGAACAAGAAAATATTATGTTCTGCTTGAGGTCAAATATAGTATGAACATTTCAGTATATACTGCATCCCTGGAAAAAAAAAAGCATTCTGTAATCATCATGTGTGTCAACAGCAAGCCACAAGACAATCCAAATGTTGTAAGATAATATGGAAGGGGGCTTTGTTTTTCTTTTCCTCCATGTCTACCCTCTGCTTCACTGTCCCTTTACTGCTACCCAGGCCAAAGGCATATTTGCTGTGTCTCGGATGTTTAGGGTGTGTGTGTGGATGGGGAGAGAGAAGTTGGCACCATACAGCATCAGCAGCCAGACATTTGGGAAAATGTTTGTGATGGAAGAAAAAAAAAATTCAAATGAGACAACAATATTTGACTGAATTCAAGATTAAGACTGCTAGAAGTAAAAGGAAGGAATATAGAATAGTTTACTAGATCAAGATTAAAATAAGATATTTTTGCAGTTTTCTGACAACCTTTTCAGACTTTTTTTTTCATCCTAGTTTTGAAAAGTTTTATTGATTTGCTCATAGATAAGGAATGGGATATGTGATTAAGAGATGCTTGTTTAACCTTACAGAGGATGGATAATTATTAAATTTATTTTATTTATTTTATTTTATTTAAATTTATAGGCGGCCGAATCCTGAAGGATTCTGGGTGGCTTACAACATTGTTAAAAACATATAAAAAGTGTAAACAATTTAAAATCCCCCTAAAAATTGCTAAATTTCGGTGGGTCAAACTGGTCCAGCCTGATGGAAAAGCCAGGTCTTTAGTGCTCTGCAGAAGGTTCTCAGGTCTGGGACATTCCAGAGCTCCAGTGGTAGATTGTTCCAGAGGGCGGGGGCCGCTCTAGAGAAGGTCCTCCTTCGTGGAATTGCCAGGCGACACTGCCTGGCTGATGGTATCCGAAGGAGGCCTACCCTGTGCAACCTCACAGGGCTCTGGGAAGTAAATGGTGGCAGGAGGCGGTCTTGGAGGTAACCCGGTCCAATGCCATGGAGAGCTTTAAAGGTAATAACCAGCAGCTTGAATTGAACCCAGAAGCCTACTGGAAGCCAAGTCACACAAGAGTGGTGTGACATGGGTATAACAGGGAACACCCATGATTGCTCATTCAGCCGCATTCTGGACTACTTGAAGCTTCCCACCTAATTGGTTTATATTTTTTTCAAATATAAATTTGTTTATATTTTTGTGACAAAGGTTGAAAGTTACTTCTTTACACATATTTTTGAAAAAATGCTGGAATATCTTGTGCTTTTTTGTTAAAATCCACAAGAGGACAAGAAGCTGAAGATGGATGGAGAAATGAAACTTGGAATGAGACTGTTAAGTTTTAAACTGAAGTATACAGGCAGATATCAGCCTTTATCATACACACAGTGTAGTTATTGATCATGACAAATGTGTACTTTAATGGTTAGCTTTGTGGGCTGCCAGTCACAAGGAACCAGGGGAAAGAAAAATTTTATAGATCCTTGAATCTAAACCAAAATGGCCAAGAGAAACCGAAGAATGGACTTCAGTAAAAACACAAAGAACTAAAGGGCATAACCTTTAATAGGAGAGCAGCTAGCAGGGAACAAAGAATTGATGAGTCTAAAGGGAAAGAAGAATGAAGGCCCAGAGATACATAACCTAAATGTCACAGCATTAAGCTGGAGATAGGAGTCAGATATAAAGCAGGATCATGGAGCTATATCATTTTGATCCAAAATCAAGTTCTCAGGAGATTGGGGGAGAATAAGTTCATAAGGCAGGCCTTCGTCAAGGCATAGATTATAAATCAACTAGGCGTTTTAAACAATAAGATGTCTTCAAGGCTGACCTTATCGTAACTGACACCTAAAGAATATACCATAGGTTTATTCTATATATAAAATATATAAAGAAATCCTTATATCAAAGGCAAAATAGCAGTACCATTTCCAGAAGTATATAATAAAAGTGTCTTTGATTATATAAAAAAATTAGGTGGCTTTTTTAATGGTTTAGTTCCTTTAGCCATTGTGGTTTAATAGCATTATTTGAAAATTAGGCTACTAAGAACTCTCAGAATGTTTGAAATGTACTCACTGTTAACAAATTATTTATCATTTGTATATTTCTATATTGATCCTGTCCTAGGGCCACATCTTTTAAGTTTTCATACAGTATCTTATCTCTTTAAACCATCAAGATGGCCATTCTGCCATAAACAGTATTCTTTAGCATATTGTTAATGCTATAATATGCTGCCTAAATTTTTCAATACTTTATAAAACTGGTCAACTCCAATAAGGTTTTGGCAACTGCAACCTCAAAGGCTGCGTTTTTTTCACTACAGCAGCTTTTGTTTAGCCATCTCTTTTCTGATGTTCCAAAATAGCTCATACAAATTAGTTTGTATGCTTTCAACCCCTCCAAGTATTTAGCTGATGTTTTGGTCAGATTCTAATCTTAATTGCTGGTTTTGAACATGATCATGGACTTCTAGAACAAAACTTCTTGGCAATTTACCTTCACTGGATCCATAAACCCAATCTCTGGTAACTTGACTCTGGATATACTCTGATAGAAATCAGGATTTGTATTAATCTTGGCTAAATTGTTTGGTTTACCCACTGTGCTAAATTATGGTTTGTCTTGCACTGGTTGCAAAACAAGCAACAGAAGTTTATGCATCATCAAAAATTCAATAAAACACATTATGGTTTAGTGTACTATATATGTTCAGTCACAGCAAGTCATTCAAGAAATTATGGTTAAAAGTAAGACATGGTACTCAATATCTCTTCCCTGGGATAATCTCGGTTAAAGCCAAGGACTCTTCCTTCCAACTGCTCTACTTAAAAATAACAAGCATAACTTGAGGGTATCTTCCCATCTGTATTCACTCAGGATAATATTTAGCTTGCCAAGCTGTACTTTTTTTTTAGTTACATTTCAGATATGAAGATACGTAAAGGCATACAAATAATTCTTAGCATCAGACATATTAAATATGTTAGGGTCTTCACTGCCATAAACAAATAGTTCATCCTACTTCAGAATATGATTACTGCCACAAGATTATGATATGTAGGGAGACGGAAAGATGATTGGGAGGTGGGAGGTGGAACAATGATTGGTGAAATTAACAGATTTTGCAGAAATAGATAAACTCATTTCTTTAATTAGAGAAAAGATGCTAAGAATACCTCTTAAGAATTCTTGTGTAAAATGGAAAAATAAACTTGTGATTTGTGGTTTTGATGATTAGACTAAGCTAGAAAAGAGAAAAGACTAGTATGTAGAAAGGCTAGTATGATGTAATTTTAGAGAGAGGTTAAAGTATAACTGTACTTCTAACTGCTGTGAAGAATATCCGAAACCACTGCTTTGAATCATTTCTTTCTTTCTTGTACTTTTAGTTTCTCTCTTTTTTTTCCCCTTAGTTTATATTCATTTCTATTTGTCAGAACTGCCACTTCACGTCTGCTCTCTGCAATCGCTTCGATACCAGTCTGCCATAAACCCTGGGGGAGCCTGAGACGGAAGGGAAACGCCTGCAGGAAAAGTGAAAGTTAAGAGAAAGTGCCTTCCTAAGATGGCATTTTAAGGTTGCTTCGTGACGAGAAGAAGGCTGCTGCAAGTCAGCCTACAATCAGAGGGGCCATTTCCAAAACATCTTCAAAATTGATTGGACCTGTGGGACTAGCAATGGGAAGTGCTTAAACGGGGAAAAATTCACTTGGGGTTTTCACGTGCTAATTTCAGTTCTGGCTTTGCACTATTATATTTTACTTGGCTTTCTCTACTCAATGGTGTTAAGGATCATTCTTACTTAGAGGCTCAAACTGAGGCAGGTCTGACATTATTCATTTTTATATTCTATTTTTAAAAGATTTAATTAAAATAATAATAAAAATATTTGTGCATGTATAAAGAAACAATTCAACCTGAATCAACTTTTGTTTTAACTGAATGTAGACAGAAATAAACACTACTGGCACAGTTAGGTTATGTGAAATTTGCAAACTGTGCTTACAAAGATATAAGTATGAGAACTGATCAAAAAGTAATACCTTCAATGCTGTACCTCCTCAATTTATGGCAGTACTGACAAAGCTAGAGATTTTGATATGTTATTTGGCATCCATTCTTACTTCAGTTGGTGAGGAGTTACAGTAAAGAAAGGTGTTGTTGTTCATGTTTATCAAATCCAAGTTTTTATGTTGATGACTATGTGTTACTGAGCCATAAAACATAAAAGACAGTGAGCCAGGAAGAAAACTGATTTGCATAATCAAGAACTAGGTAGATAACTTGTGAAAGCAGCCAATGAGTTTCATAGAATTATAGTTTCCCATGAGAAAAGGTGATGAACCGATTAACAATAATCGTGGATCATCCAAAGGGTAATTGTTGTCAAGCTTAGCATTTCACAGGAATGTGTGGTCATATAACTGATTTTTTTTCAGTAGTATACAGTTTACCATAATGACTTACTTGCATGCTGGCAGTTTCAAAATGAAAGTTTCAGAAGTTGAAATTTGCCAGCATTTGTCACGCTACAAAAATGAAGTGAGGAATTTCTTCACAGTATCATGACAGCTGATAAAACATGAGTTCCTCATTATAAACCAGAAACAAAGTATCAGTCCTGGAATATCATCACAAAGCTTCACTTGAAAATAAAAATTAAAGCCAAAACCCAGGCTTCAACAGAAAAACACATTACTGTACTGGGGTTTTGGGTGGCTGTGGGGGGGGGGGGGTT
>JANHGC010003156.1:51280-62673 GCA_027560395.1 Boaedon fuliginosus | reverse complement strand
GGGAGCTGCACTGCCTCACCACCCATGGTTGTGAGTGTGGCAGACTGCAAGCACCCAAATTTTGATCCTATGACCAATGGGGATGCTGCAATGGCTATAACTTCAGTCATGGTTATGAGTCCCTTTGTTCAGTGCTGCTGTAATTCTGGAGAATCACTGATTGTACTCACTGACTACTTGTGTGATTATTTGTCACGGTTCTGACTAATGAACCCAAGCAAATCAGAACTCTGAGACTAAAATCCTCCTCAAATAATTTCTTTATTGAATACATCATATTGGCATGGCTCTAAAGGAAAGCCAATTCTAAATATTTCCCACTGTTTCAGTATAATTAAAATAGGAAATAACCCCATCTTCAAGTGGCCATTAGTCACTCAAGGCACTCAAGGTACTCCTTACCCAATCTTATCTGTGGCCAGTACAGATGACCTTGGTTCTCCCAAGAAAGCTCTCTGTCATGTCTAATAAGGCATTCCAACCTCTTTTCCTCCTTCTGTTGTGGCCCATCCACTGTCAGTAGTGATAGTTGCAGAGTCAGATGAGGAAGAGATGGAGAGAGAACTTCAGAGCCTTTGGAAGACTCTGATGAGGAAACAGCATCAGAGACAGAGGAAGGGCCTTCCATCCTTCCCGGGGTGGAGAGACAGCTATTTTCAGGGCATGAGCTGAATGAGCAGAAGAAACAGATGGGGCCTATCCCAGATGCACATATGCACAGAGAGGAAAAGAGAGGAGACCAAAGGAAAGCAGTAAGCCGGTTCCCAGGGAGAGGCAGACACAGATGATAGCCAGTGCCTTCCTGGCTTGGAAACAAATAGTAGGGGTTTGGGAGTGGCCAGTTGTCTCAGACAACCGTTCATTCCTGGTATACAGCAAGATTGTCCAGGCGTGTTGTAGATTGGATCGTGGAAGAAATTACCAGCCATGAGCTCTTAATCATCTTGTCTTTATTTGCTTTCAGGTTACAGGAAAAAGGAATAAAAGAAGTACAGAACTTCCCCTCCTAAGAGACTACATCCTGGATCAAGTGTACTCAGTAAGGTAAGTATTCCAAAGGACTGAGCACATGTGGCTCATGCGCTGTTATTTATAGTAGTGGCACCACATTGCCATCTACATGTGTTACACACACACACTACACAACTTATACTGCCATCTAGTGGCACAGCAGTGGGTAAAGTTACAGGCATGGATTTATGCGTGACAAAGATTACTTGGATAAACGCAGGTTTGTTGGGACTAATTATCCCTATGAATAAAAGACTGTTACTGCCTTGTTATAAAATGGGGTTGTTTTACTAACAAGTAAATGTTTTATCACTACTTGCAAAGGTTGGGTCAGAACACTTTCCCTTTCAGTGTGGCAACTGATGAACAGGAAAATGGTTGTTGCCAGGTTCGATTCAAAGTTGGCAAGTGTTTTGTCAAGGACGATAAAGCTGTGGTTTTTATCATTTGGCATGCTGCCAATACCATGAGACAGGGCAGCCTTTTTCCATTTCAGAAATTAGTTAAGGCATCAGGCTAAACATTGGGACAACATAAATTTAAGTCCCAATTTAGGCATGAAAACCAGTGGGATGATTTAGACCAGTCACTTTCTTCCAGGTAACCATTCAACAGTATTTAGATCAATCATATTACTTTGAAATTGATGAACTGAACAAAGGCAGAATTGTTCTGGTAGGCCAGCATTCAATGTTAAATCTATTGAGTGTAATACTTAGAGCAACTTGATTTGTTTGAAGTGTGCAGTGCTTTTCTCAATTTGTCTCTTTGGGGAAGGTGAAGCTATAAGCACTGCCTTGTATTTGGTTGTCCTTTCTTATCTTAATTTGTTCTGAACAATTTTGTTGTCCATAAATAGGACAAAATTGGTGCCCATGTTTTTGAATTACTGAAAAAGTTGCTGGCTTATCTGCATAACTTTGCCCAAAGTTTCAAAGGCTGTTTTTTAAGATTCTGCCTTGGGTTTATAGGATTTAAATATTCAAAAATTGAAATTACAGTTTGTTCAGTTAATAAGCATTGTCGAGCAGCAAAACCTCTTGTGAATTCTTTTGGTGATTGCTTGACTTGCTCTTTCCCCATGAGAGACAGGGGATAAGGGATGGTAATAAAGTTGAGGGTTCAATCAGATAGTTTGATTTCTCAAATGGAAAACAGTGGATGGCTATAATAATCATCATTTTCCTATTTCTGTTTCCAAATTCTAGTTAATCCTAGTTATTGGAATTAGGGATGGAATAGAGAAGGATTTATTTTGTTATTTTTTTACTCACAGTTTTCTTGTATGTCATAAAGGCATCAATTTTGAGCTGCTTTGTTGGTTTCGGAGGAGTCTGGGCTTATACTGTTGAGTTTCCTGCTCTTCCCCATTGGTTCACTGTTGATATATCATAACTGAAGCTTTTATGATATTTTAAATTTTTTGTTTTCAGGTTTACAATGTCTCTTGCAGAGAATGTGCTTATGAAATAAAGCTAGATAACAATTAAAATGTGTAGCTAGGCTGTTTATAAAATGGATGAAACAAATAAAATATCATAAATTGCTCAGCAGGGAAGCTGCTACTCTATCGCCATTTTAGCTCTCTATCTTTGTCTTTGATTTAATATAATGTGCTATAATAACTATGTCATTCTGACATTTAATAGAAGCTACTAATTAGGCCAATCTGCATGATTTAAGAGGCCCATCCCACTTACTAGAATACGTAATAGCTGGATGAAGTTTTCAATAACTGTTTACAATGCTTGAAGAATTTTATGCAAGGACATGGCTATTTATCATCACAAGATAGGCCTTTTGATGTCAGGGATTGTTTCCTCCTAAAATTATGGGAATCAAGGAAGAACTGGATTTGAGCACAGGGACATGGCAAAATAAGCTATCTTTGTTGCAACTGGTATAGCCTTTTAAAGGACCCAAAATTTGAAAGTTTGCATTCTGATCACTTTCAAAAATTGTCTACGAGAACTTCAGGATGTCAAATTTCAAAAGATTTAATTGGGTAAGCTTATTATCAACTTGCTTCTTCATCTGAACACCAAAAGAAAATAACTCTTTACTGATACCTTTCATTTTTAAAAATCTATTCTACTTTCAAGGAAACAGAGCTCTGAATTCACTATCTCCAGTGCTCTGTAGCTGGTCCATTTTTCACTTTGCTTTCTAAGATTCAATATTTCTCTGACTCTTTGTACCATCTACTGCTGCAAATTTAGTAGAATGATGCCACAGAAGGCAGAGGACTGGAACAAAGGACTTTATTTAGCAATCATCAATGACTAAATATCTGCTGCTTTAGGCTTTAGTTCTCTGATGACTGCTACCTTCAGAGCTCCTATTTGAAAGTATTTCCATTTTGACGTTAGGTATATACACATGGAACTAGCGCAGTTTTAGAAGAAATGGTTTTTTTCACCTGTAAATCATTTTTAACTTCCTATTTTCTGAGGGAGTGAGTCAAATGCTCTGCTGAGGCACGATGGGTAGTTATTTGAGAAGAGGCATTACTGGTGTCTCTCCCAATGCCTTCTTTGTTATTCTTTATTATCTTCTCAGCACCAAAGAAAAATGTTCTGTTTTCAAGCCTGGTGTCTTTGAGCAAAGAGCACTTTTCAATGTATTGTGTAAAAATGGAATATTGGCCTCCATCCAGGATCTGAAACAGTAAATAGAATGGGGTATAATCTTTCCTCCTTCACCTGATTGAAATAGAAAGCTAGACAAAATCCAAGGAAATGCAGTAGAGGAACTTTGTTTTCATGAAATGGATATTTTTGGCAGTAAAAGGTAAACAGAGTAATAATCTATTTGTGATAGGATTTTTTCTTTCTTCCATTTTCTGTCCAGTGCTAAGCCAAATCTAATTGGTTTTTTTTTAATTTCTATGTACATATTTAGAAACTGTTTGAAATTCAGCCTCCTTCATAGATTTTATGTAGAACACATATACTGGCGACCTGCCATGCTGACAGATTAATTGACAGATCTAGGTTTTTGTGATTTTATGACATTTTATGGTCCACCTGGAGAACTGCGTTTTTCTTTTTGTGATTTTCTTTTGAGCTACTATCTCTAAACTGCAAAGCTCTGTAATTTTTTTCTTCTGAAACACTGAATGTTTGAATTTTTAATATTTAAAGCTAAAAAGGATAGTTACATTGTATTGTTCTTTTTTTAAAAAAAAGTTATTTTTAAGAAATCTCAGGTGGAATTAATATATCGGGTGGTGGCAGCAGGTACTACCAAGACATTACACTGAAACAGGTGACAGGACCAGTGGGATCAGTTGAATTGTAATGAGTTTTTGAGTTTTATTGCTGGGAGAGACAGAAACTACAGGACAGAATGCAAGTATAGCATCCTTTTGTGACATGAATGATGACAGATGTCATTGATAAAGATGTCATTGAACTTTTCTATCAGTGTTGGGAGAAATGCCCTTGTTACCACTTATTTTATAACAACTTACACAAAAAATAAATAATTGTGCCATGAAAAGTTAATTTTTTTACCATATATACTTAAGTATAAGCCGCCCTTTATATAAGCTGAGGTACCTAATTTTTTTAAACAAATTTTATTAATTAAAAAAACACATAAAATAGAAAAACATAACAAAAACATAAAAATATGACATATACAAAGTCAAACATTCACAAAAGAAAGAAAAAGAAGCAGCTTACATTTTTGGAGATACAAGTCATGGAACTATATTGTACTAATTTCCTTATGTCTGTGTTAATTTATTTTTAAGTATCATTGCTATATAATTTCTAGTTTCTATTTCTGTTGTTTAGCCATTTATATAGTGCATCCCAAATTTTATAATATTCCGAATTTCACTTTCTCTTAATTTTCATTGACAATTTATTCATTTCAGCACATTCTAACAGTTTTAGATTCTATGAGTTTTGTTCTTTTGATTTCCAGTATTGAGCATATATAATTCTGGGTGCTGTGAGGACATGAAGTGTTAAGTATATTATTTCCTTGCTTAAAGGTTGTGGCAATGTTCCAAATAGATATATCTCCAGTTTTAATTTTAATGTATAGTTTGTTAATTCCTTTAACCATTGCTGGATTTCTGTCCAATATCTCCTGGCTTTGGGACATCGCCACCACATATGGTAGTACAAGCCTGTATGATTTTTACATTACTATATCAGTGGCATATAAAGAAAACTGGTACAAATTATATTATAGGTGGCATTATTCTCCATCTCAATTGGCTGCTATGAAAAAGAACAACAATGCGTCAGGAAACATTAGCACAGTGCCGGCCAACCACTCGTCAGCAGGCCGCTCAACAGGTAGTCCTTCCTTTCCCCTGGATCTGGAGCAGAGGGGGAGAAACGAGATAAGACCGCCAGTTCTGCAATGGATAGCAATTGCTCTTGAACGATTGGTAACTGCACTTTCCCATTGGCAGGCTTTGCCTATGTAAAAGAGGAAGTGGAGAAGTCCCCAAAACATTGCAGCAGCAGCAGCAGCATGCGCACAGCCAAAATTTCTATGGGCGGGCACTTGCAACTTCGGAGCCTTCAGAACTGCTGTCTTTGTGGCATGCCTGTGTTTGCTGCTGCTGCTGCTGGCACCGTGATTGCTCTCTCTTCGCCAAAGTGCTTGGAACTGCTAGAGAAGTGAGTGGAGGCAGTGCTATGCATGCTGGGCTCAGATCATGGTGGGGCTTGGCAATAGGAAGCCAGGCAGGAAGTGTCTAGTGTAGCAAACTAGTGTGCGGCGGCGGCGAGTGAGCTAGCACTAAATGGAGGGCTTAAGGATCTTGTGAGCTGATCGCCTGGCTAGAGTGGAGCTGGAGTGAAAGGAGAAGCAAAGTCCCGTAGGCAGAGGCAGGACGGGGCTGTGAGGGAGGGGGAACCAGGGGAGGGGGTCATTTGGAACTACGCTGTATGCCCCCCTCCCCTCTCTTCGCCTCCCCCGATCTTTCAACGATCTGACTGAAGGAGAAGAGAAAGAGCAAAGAGCAAAGAGCAAAGCTGAGAGAAGAGGAGCGTATTTTGACACCGCCAACACTTCCAGGAACCATCGCTGCCGCCACCTCCCCATTGCCAGGTCCAATGGTTGGGGGTCACCATACTGTTCTGTGCGCATGCTGCTGCTGCTGCAATGTTTGTGGACTTCTCCACTTCCTCTATTACATAAGCAAAGCCTGCCAATGGGGAGTGCAGTTACTGATTGTTCAAGAGCAATGCTATCCATTGGAAAACTGGTGGTCTAATCTCGCTTCTCCCCCTCCGCTCCAGATCCAGGGGAAAGGAAGGACCGCCTGTTGAGCGGTCTGCTGACGAGTGGCTGGCCAGCGCTGTGCTAATGTGTCCTGCCACCGCAGCCTTGCTCGTCTTTGGACTCGCCAGTACCGATGGTTGCAATGCCCCCACCCAATGATTGAGGTCTGCTTTTGCAGGGGGGGATAACCCCTCCCCCCCAAAAATAAGGCCCGATTTTTGAGGTTCAAAAGGAAATAAGACCCTGCATTATTTTCCGGCTAACACAGTACATATTTGGCTAATTTTTATTTTTATGTAAACAAAGAATGTATACATATGCACACACACAAACTTTCCATGTTTATATTCTATGTTTCATGCTACTTTTCCCCATAATGATACAATCAGATATAGGCTCAGACTAACTCACTAACTGAGTAATCCTGAGTCACCCAAGGAGGGAAAATGTAATACCAGGCTATTCCTGCTCTTAGTTCTATTCTGAATCTCCTTCATACATTCATATGTATACACACCCAGATAAGGATAAACCATATATTTTATTTTTATTTTATTTTTAATATAATTTACAATATTTCTTAAACAAGTCAAACTGTGAAATAACTACAATATTTTCCCCACATATGAAGGGAGAAGATGGCATTCTTTACAAGGCCAAGGATCAACGTTCCACCTCTGCCAGCTGATGATGTATAATGAAGTATTTCTCTGCCTTTTCTTATTTTAAAATGAAGTTATTGAACTACTTAAGTTTATTTTTAAAAAAATATGCAAAGAGTATTAATATACACATTTTGTAAAAAACATTAAAAAGGTATACATATAGGCTGTATATATGTATACATATATATATGTATATATACACACACAGACACACACTTCACACACAAATAGATACACTTATACACATATATTTTTTAATAGTGACTGCAGCAAGGCTTGGGTTTTCCTTGTGAAACTGATTTCTCTGAAAACAACTTATTTTATATTAAAAATCATGTCAGAAATTGTAAGGGGTGGTTTTCTTTTTTTGCTGTTTTATTTTATTTTAAGGGCTAGAAAGCAGAAACAAAGTGAGTTCAGGAAAATGCACTGTATTGTAATTTATTTATAGTAATGTGTTTTCCTTGAAGGAAAATATTTACTTTAAGATGTATTTTAAATGACATAAATTTTTACTTTTTGTTTGTCATACAGTAGAATGGAAACATTGAGCTGGTTTTGTTTCTGATAGCTGAACTGAAACTATTCTAAATTCGTTACTTTTTAAATCAGCTTTACTGATTTATATTGCATCATACAATATAATTTACTTTGGGCACTGTCTGTAGCTACACATCATTTGCAATGTTTTTTTTTTTTTCCAAAAAGTGAAAATGTTACTGAAACATTGCAGAGTGTGACTGCATGTTCTTATTGTGCACTAGTAGATTGTTCTGATTTTATTTGTGTCAGGTGTATCTTGTTATTTTAACTAGTTTTTCAGTTTAACGAGGGAAGGAAGAAGGTGACAGATGTTTCTTTAGCTGTTGTTTTAGGAAAATATTTATCTGTGAACTAAACGGATAAGTAATATGTGGACAGTTTCACTGTTAGAGAAATTAGTCTGGAACTCATTTAGGAAAAACTTCAAATATCATAGGACTGTGATTTCCATACATTTCCTTTTAAGACTTGCATTCCAAATTTCATTATTTCACAAAAAAAACTGAAATTCATGCTGAATCCAAGTATGCAGAAAAGGAAGGCGGTATCTGTCTTTCGAACTCCAGATTTATTAGATTTTTATCTTCTATAATCTTTAACCAATATAGCCAAAAGCCATATGTTATGTCTAGATAGAACCTGTCTGAGGAGGCTGTGACATATATATTATTGAATTAATGCATCTCAGGAAAAGTGTTATGAATTTTAGAGTGATTAATCCTAGCATTATTATATACAATAAAAAATCCAAATCCAAAATTTTTTTTTCAGTTCTAAACCAGATACCACTTTTATACATTCAGATTTTCCCATCTTTTTAGTAAAAAGTCTTGTTTATTTTAATTAAAGATGGATCAAATTTCTATATCTATACAAAATTTAAGCACTACGTGGTTAATTAAAGCACTACGTGGTAGAATTAATATGCCACAAAATATTCCACAAAAATGCTAGTCATGATAATAGTATATTTGTTACTTGTTTTTAGTGTCAAATTCTTAAATGACCTTTTTTCTTGGTTCATTGCTTTACATTTTCATTATTATAGTTTATTTTTCTTTATGAAAATTATGCCAATTTTATAAAGTGGCAACTTCTTCTGTCATTATGTGTCATGGAACATTTTAAATACTTTTTCTTCCCAGTGCTAATAATGATGATAGCTATTCAGTGATGATATTTTGGCGCAACGTTAAAGATTTTAAAAATACGAGCTAAATAGTTAAATATTATCTTTGAAAACAATATACTATTCAGTTGAATGCCATTGTTTTGAAGATAAATCCTTTTAGGGTTTTTGCTCATAGGTTTTTACAGTTAAGGGTCTGTCACCTTAAATTCCTGAGAAAGCCACTTTTATGTCTTGTATTGTATGCAGTGTTGTTTATTATGTTGTTATATTCAGCTTCAGTTACCCAAATAATTATGCTCTTATATAATATCAAATATACCTTGGGACTGTTAATAGGAAATGCAATTTTAACATAGGATACTATAAAATCGAAAAATTATTTTTGGTTAAAAATCTAACAACAATGTAAAGAAGTGTCAAGCACAGGAAATCAGGAGTCCAGGCAGTTCAAATGAATATAGGTTTGTTGTATGCTTATTTTATTTGTGTTTATCTACACGAATCTGAACTAACGGTCAAAGTAAATGGTAGTAGATAAGAGTCAGAGGAATTCAAGGTGGGGTGGACTTAGATATCTTGTGGGCATGAGGGATTCAAGATTGATGACATGCTTGACTCCTCCCTTGGCCTCATCATCTCCTATAGGAAGCCAGATAACAAAGAAACTTGTTAACCTCAATAAATCAACAGTTTCTGTCAAATCTGAAATTGTGTTTCGTGTTAAAATCATGAAACAGTAACCATTAAATTGTATTCTGTAGAGCTGGGCTTTGAGATGGTAGCAGTGTTATAAATCCTACATTGGGCAATTTTTAAAATCCAGATTAAAGAGAGTTCAGCACTGCTGAAAAATAAGCCAGTGGCTTCATATGTCTGTAAGCATACTATGACAACATAAACCCATTAAATTAACAAGAACTTACATGAAATCAGATAATTCATGATGGATGCTGTATACTTTCCCATTGGTTGGCATGATTAAATGATCAAATTTGCCATTGTCTTCTAATAAAACTCTTACGGGTGTGATAGTAGATTACAAAAGTGTTTTAAAAATTTTATCCCAGAAACATACAGGAATAAATGGGTGGAACTGGATTAGAAGGATAATAAAAAAATAGGTGATCAAATGCTTAAAATGTTAAAATTCTTAAACATTGTTTTATATAGTAGCCGCTATCATGGGTTAATGTTACATTACTGCATAATTCAATATATTTAGCCTCTAATGCAGCAGTCCACAACTTTCCAGCTCGGTGGACTGGTGGAGGCAACGATGGTGGGGTGCAGGGAGATGGGATGGTTTTGCGCGCATACGTGCCACTTTCACAAGTGCAGCTTCGTATGCATATGCACACATGCTTGCCTACCACTTACACGGCCTGACATTGTGCTCTGGACCAAGGGTTGGGGACTCCTGCTCTAATCCATTTGGGAAACATAGCTGAGAAAGGGCTTTTTTTGCCCAATCTGAAGAAAAAAAGATTACTTCTGATATGAAGGACTGCCTTGTCACCTACGTCGTACTAATTATTTATGACAAAAAACAGTCAGTATAAATATTTTGTCACCTGTTAAGTCCAGTTATGACCAGCTTCAGCTGTTATTATGAATAGAATACATGGTATTTGGACAGAAAATGTGTTCTGGGATCCCAAATAGAAAGATATTAGTGGATAATAGTTGTAGTGACTATGCAGTATACATTCAGTATTTGTTTAGGAGGGAATAAGAACATGACTGCCCACATTAATACTATTACAGTATGTTATCCTCTACAGTATTCATTCCTTAATGTTGTCATTGTTTCTGAATGATTGTTATTTGTATTTGAAAAATATTCTATGAAATTAATAAAAAATATACTTGCTATAAAGTCTTCATGTTGTGCATTTATTTTACAGTTAACTAGCATAATGTTAACTTATGTTTATATAGTTATTATGAGTTTGCAAAATGCAAAACAAGTGATCTTATAAAGGCTTTTATTTGTTCTGGATTAGCTACATTAAAATTTTATAGTTTTATTCCAAAGTGCACATACATCTTGTGACAATGACTAATGTATACAATACATATATACATAGATATATATGGTTGTTACATTGCTTATAAAATACTTACTGCATAATAGTCTCATGTCCATTTTTATAATGTCAATGATTCTGCTTTATGAAAGCCATTTATGGATTTCTTAATTAATTGGTAAGTATAGGTAGGGATGAAGGAATTCATGATTATCATAACATTCTCATGGTCACATGATCAAAATCCAGGTATTTGGCAACTAGCAATGATGGTTATGATGGTTGCAGCATCCTGAAATCTTATGATTGCTATTTGTGACTTTCCCAACTGGTTTCCAACAAGCAAAGTCAATGGGAAAAGTCAATTTTGATTAACAACTACATAATTCACTTAACAACTGCAGTGATTTGCTTAACAACTGTGACAAAAAAGTTGTGAAATTGGGCAAGACCCACTTAATATCAGCCTTGCTTGGCAATGGAAATGCTGGTCTGAATTGTGGTTATAAATCAAGGATTATCTTTAATGTAGGATTGGAATGTATTGGATGTTATTCTTTCTCCCAAGCTAGTAGCCCTGTCCTGGAACCTGTAATTGGATTGGTCTCAATGGATTAAATAGTAAATAGAGTATCTGTAATGAAGCTATGCCCATTATTTGGTGATAAATAGGCATCCCAGGGCTGCATTACCAAAACCTGACTGAGTGAAGGTGGATGTTAGTCTGTCATCTTGGACAGGGGTGGGTTCCTACCGGTTCGCTGG
>JANHGC010003156.1:24424-38015 GCA_027560395.1 Boaedon fuliginosus | reverse complement strand
GTCAGTGGTTCTGGCGCTGCGGCTACGGAGCTCGTAGTCGCTGCGACCAGTAATGGCGGGCACGCCCCCGGAAGTCCAAAATGATGTATGTTTGGATGTTTTGTTTATGCCTATTCCTACCTCAAACAAAGCAAAAAAAAAGGTATTGTTTGTAAAAAAGATCCTAATGGATAAAATGTTTAGTAGGAAGACACCTCACTTGTTTGCCTTGTGGTAATATTGCTACTTCCATTATGAAAATGATTTTGAAAAAAGGAAGCTTCTTATTCTGCCTGTTTTGGGACATTGTCCACACTATGCTTTCAGAATTTTAGCTTTGTTCGGCAGCCCGTAAAACATGCCTAGATAAACATATTGTATGAGTCAGATACCATTGCAGATCCAAATACAATTATTTGCTATGCAAATACAAAGATAAACTTTATTGGCACTAGCATAGGAAGGTTACAGGGAGGAAGATTTATATGGACATTAAATATTTGCCAGTGTTTTCACTGTGCTGAATGTCTGAATTCATCCTACCTCCTGCAATTTTTTTCAGCTCTGTTATTTTGAAGTCCAAATTCAAGGAATACTATATGGCATCACCTACTTTATAATGATTTTGCTAAAAATATTCTTCTCCCATTTGAAGTTAATGTGAAGGAAATTACCTGTCTTTACATTATGGAGATTGTTCCCTCAGTTTGCAGATACTAACAAGAAATATTGTGTTAACCATTGCTGAAACTGCTAGGCCATGTCAGATCATGTACTTAAATAATAATAAGGCAAATAATACCTCAATAGTGAAAACATAATTGTGGAAAAATATTATTTTTTTTACTTAATACACTGTTTATTTGTTTCTTTCCCTCTAAAGTCCTGCTATGCTGCCTCATTGTAATGGTGGTGATGGTTGTTCCTGGGAGGGATGTTGAAAGTATATACCCGGTGTTCCTCAAAATAAGACCCAACTGGAAAATAAGCCCTAGCATGATTTTTCAGGGTGCTTGTAATATAAGTCCTACCCCCAAAAATAAGCCTGTTAGGATTGCCAGCCAGATGGACACATTTAGTTCTGTATTTCCCTGAAAATAAGATCTAACTGGATCAGTTCAAGAAAATTCAACACAGTGAAATATGAAATGAAATTACTACAAATGTTAGGCATCAGCTAAATGAGATGGACTGGGATGGGACACTTTCACTTAGATTATCACATTGTTTATTCAGGACATGAAAAACAAAGAAGAAATGGTAATGCTTTTATAATTAGGAAGGATATAGCAAGAACAGTGCTTGTCTACAATGCAGTCAATGATTGAATAATATCAATTGGACTTTGTGGATAGGATGATCATTCAAGTTTATGCGCCTGTCACTGATGCAGAAAAGGAGGCAGTTGATGAGGTTTGTGATCAAGTTCAATTTGAAATTGTTATCATGCAAGGAAGTTATGCTGCTTGTAATGTTGAAGTTGGAGCCTATAATGTTAAAGTTGGAAATATTAAAGAGGAAAATATAGTTGGATTGTATACCTTAGGAAACCAATATGAAGCAGGAGACCAACTTATCACTTTCTGCCACTCCAGTGAATACTTCATAGCTAACAGTGTCTTTAAACAAGCAAAATGACACATTTATACCTGGACATCATCAAATAGAATATATAAAAAAATCAGATTGTCTATATTGTTATTAAGAGAGGTGGAGGAGCTCAAATATAGCCTCAAAGACATGGCCAGGTACTGACTGGAAAAGATCATGAATTGCTCATCTGCAAGCTCCATGTTAAACTAAAGAGAAAGTCAATTTCCACAGTATTATCCTGAAGATGTTATTTTAAAGGAAAACACCAGGAAACACTTTGAAATCCTGAACTTCATTGAAAGAAAACCAGAGGAAGTATAGAATGAACTTTAAAAAGTCACATTCCAGTTATTACCAAGTTAGAAGACTACAGGAATTGACAGAATTCTCACTGCAATATGGCAACAAAAGAAGAATCGCTCATGTTTTCTAACCAAGCTGTGCCCACTGATCTGGTGAACTATAAGGTGGTCAATAGATGGGAAGAGATCAATTTAGATTGCAGTACCAAAAGAGATAAGAGAGGGAGGGAGGAGACTTAATAAAGTATTCTAACTGTTATTCAATACCTTTAATTTTACATGTTAGTAAAATAATGCTTAGAATCATCCAGTGCAGATTAGAGCACAACATGGAAAAAGAGATGCCAAATATTCAAGATGGCTTTATAAAAGGCCAAAAAGCATGAGGCATTATTGGTGATTGGTGCTGGATAATTCAGAAACCAAAATAGCACCAAATATTACTCAATATGTGATTCATTGATTATAGAAAGAATTTCAGTTATGTCAAGCAGTAGATTATGCTTATAAAAACAATCCCAGAAGATCTTAATGTCCTCATGAAAAACTTATTTACCGGTCAGGATGCCACAATTTGGGTGAAGCAGACTGGCTTCAGATTGGTAAAACACAGCTACATATGCTCCATTTATTTAGTTAATAAGTTAATAAGCTATAGGCTGGATTTCAGCCTATCCGTGGTGTGACAGAACGAAAGAAACACACACGAGCCGATTCCCACTGGAGAATCTTTGTTTAATCATTCACAAGGTATAGGAACTGAGTCAAATGAGAAAAGTGTCAGGGGTGGAGTCCTGGTGAGGGCTTTTATCTGTAGCCGGTGTCTTCCTGTTTCCAAACTTAAAGTGACCATGCCTCACAGGATCCAGCACCTGACAGGCGGCTCCCCCTACCATGTGGCCACCTACGACAGAAAGTAACAAACCAATATATTACACAGCATTTGTTGGAGATCGAACCTCTTGTTTATGAAACTTAGCAATTAATTTCGGCGCGTTTATATCAGCAACATCAACCCATGAGTTTTCAAGGTCTGAATACCCCTTCCAATGCACTAAATATTGCTTCCTGTTTTGATGGTACCTCATCTTCAATATTTTATCTATCTCATAATGGTCAGATGACACAGCTGTGTCAGATTGTACGGGCTTCAAGAGACTCACATGGAACGTTGGGTTTATACGTCCTAAAGAAGGG
Source organism: Boaedon fuliginosus (assembly GCA_027560395.1). Classification (NCBI taxonomy): domain Eukaryota; kingdom Metazoa; phylum Chordata; class Lepidosauria; order Squamata; family Lamprophiidae; genus Boaedon; species Boaedon fuliginosus. Next base: position 34,944 of record JANHGC010003156.1, on the reverse strand, counting down.
GGTAGGTGCAACTGTACAGCTACTGGGTTTATTACCCGGGTAACCTCAAATGGTCCAATATATTTTGGTACTAGCTTCCTTCGCAGTCTTAAATACTTTGTTGATAGATATACCTTGGACCCTACCCACAACGTAGGTTGCGGACATCTTTTCCTATCCGCCCATTTTTTATATTTTTCCGTAGCAATTTTTAATGCTTGTGTGACATTTTCCCACACACTTGGTAATTTATCAACCCACTCCCGTGGCGTTGTTATGGTTTGCTGCATGAAATCTAGCTCAGGTCTAGCCTTGGGATCTCTACCACTCGTAAGGGCGAATATCCTGTACTACTATGTATGGCTCCATTATAAGCTACCTCCGCAAAGGGTAATAATTCAACCCAATCGTTCTTCTGTTGATCTACATAACTTCTAAGGTAACATTTTACCATAGCATTAGCACGTTCTGCGGCTCCATTGGTACAAGGGTGGTACCCAGAACTAAGTCCCTGAGAGGAACCAATGAGACTAAGAAAATCACGCCAAAACTGCAACGTAAATTGAACACCATGATCTGAAATAATTCTAGAGGGAATACCGTGTAACCGATACACATTGTGTAGAAATATATGGGCTAGCTTTCTGGCTGATGGTAGCTTACGACAGGGAATAAAGTGGGCCTGTTTAGAAAATAAATCTATTACCATTAAAATAACTGTACAACTGTGCTATATTCTCTTTCTGCAAGTCTGTGGTACATACACTTTATCTCCATGCCATGCTAACCCATCCCGTAAATCTAAATCATGCCTATTCATAATCCACCATTCATCAGTTAATAGGTCGTGTTTTATTTTTGCTTTGATATTTGTAGTAGCATGTGACATGCTACAAGGCTCAGACGAGCATGAGCCAGGTATCAATGACTGAACAATCTCCTCCCTTTGGGACTGGAACTGTGGCTGCCTAGAAATAGCATCGGCTAGGAAATTCTGTCCACCTGGTATGTATTTAAGAGAAAATCGAAATCGTTGGAAGAACTGAGACCATCTAGCCTGCTTTGGGGATAGTCTCCTCACTTTCTGCAGAGCCAATAGATTGTCAGTCCACACTTCGAAAGATTCCACACAACCCTCTAAGTAATGCCACCATGTAGACAACACCCAATGCAGAGCAAAGGCCTCTTTCTCCCAAATGGCCCATTTACGGTCGGTGGGAGACAGCTTCCGAGATGTATATGCACAAGGCCTCAATTTGTTTGTCTCATCTTTCTGCAATAATACCCCACCCACAGCTATATCACTAGCATCCACTTGAACGATGAACATACGAGATGGATCCGGATGCTGTAATACAGGTTCCTGCGAAAATCGCCTCTTTAACTCATCAAAAGCGTTTGTGCAGGCAGGAGACCAGTCAATACTCTGTCCAGGCTTTGGTGGATAGGGTAGGTGCTTAGTACATAATAAGTTAGTCAGTGGCAAAGCTATGTGAGCAAACTGTGGGATGAAATGTCTATAAAAATTGGCAAATGCAAGGAATGCCTGTAACTGTTTCCTTGTTTGTGTGATCTGCCATTGGGCCACTGTCTCAACCTTCTTTGGGTCCATTTCAATTCCCTTCACAGATATTCTATACCCCAAATAATCTAAGGTTGTTTGATGGAATGTACATTTGCTCAACTTAACATACAATTGTTCTTTCCATAACCAATGTAACACCTCATGCACAAGATATATATGGGCGTCTATATCAGATGAATAAATTAGGATATCGTCTAAATATACTAACACCCCATTATACAATAAATCATGTAGTACACTGTTTATCAATTACATAAACATCACCTGTGCTCCTTTGAGCCCAAATGGCATCACCCGAAATTAGAAACTTCCCAGGGGGCAATTGAAAGACGTTTTCCATTCATCTCCCTGCTTAATCCTAACTCTGTAATACACCTCCCTGAGATCCAGCCAGGTGAAAATACGTCCAGTTGACAAAGTTGACAACAAGTCACGAATTAACGGTAATGGATATAACGGCTCCACACAAACAGCATTGAGGCTACAGAAATCCATGCATAATCATAGACCGCTATCCTTTTTCTGCCAGAACAACATGGGAGCACCAATAGGGGACCTGCTTGGAGTAATAAAACCATGAGCCAAGGTCTTGTTGATATATCTTCACATCTCCTCTAGTTCCTGGGGTGTCATAGAGTACATCCGTGGCTTGGGCAAGACAGCACCTGGTATCAACTCAATCCCACAGTCGGTACTATGGTGAGGAGGCAAAGTATCCCCATCTTCTTCACTAAAAGCCCCCTCTAAATCATGGTAAACCTCAGGCAATACATTCCCCCCATCAACAGGTGTCACTGCTCTAGCAATATCAACCATTGAGGCCGTTAAGAATTGCATCCTACGGAAACCCCCCTTCCACCAAATATTGGGCTTCCACTTATCCAGCCAGGTAAAACCTAAAATCAAGAGATCGGACATCCATGGCCCAACAATGAACCTGATATCTTCTCCATGTGTTGACATCGTTAACCTCACTAGTTCAGTTACATGTGTCGCTGGCTTCCCTCCCAGCATGGAGCCATCCATCTGTTCGAAGGTTATTGGCGTTCACAGTTTTGTAGTACGTCTCCCCACTCATGATACAACGCATACGTCCCGTATCAATTAATGCCTGTAAAGGAATTGCCTGGCCCCCTTTCCTCACTACCAACACGGGGATAGTGAAAGGAATCACAGGAGCACTCACCATTGGATCCTCCTCACTACTGTCCAATTCAACAGGAGGCTCCTCCACCAACACAGATGTACTCCCTAACGCCTCCTGGTCCGACACCACTACATTTCTCGGTTGCATCGCCTTCTTTGTAGCCGAGCTGAGTCCCTTACCCTGGGCCGTAGTTCCCTGCAGAGTCGAGGTTAGCAGGGTCCACTGGGGCCTGGTCTCGACCCCAACTGCGGGCAGTCAACAGCACGGTGACCCTCCTTATCGCAATGGTAGCATTGGAATACTGGTCTCACCGCTCCGCCCCGATGAGCCCCTACTCCTCGAACAGGGACTTGTTCCATTCGCCTGGACACACCGGATCCAGAGCCTCAGAACTGGCATAGCCCCGCCTCCAGCTCAGTGGCTGCCTTATACCATTCGTTGAGATCTTGTTCAACCCGTCCATATATGCAAGCCTGCTGCAATTCTCTGTTGGGTCCGTTACTAAAGTGGTGGACAAGAAGGGGCTCAGGCCATGATGGTAGGTTCCCTGCAAGCGCCCAGAATTCCCAGATATAATCCCGCACCGGGCGACCTCGCTGCCATAATGCTAGTATGTCTGCTGCAATCTGCTGTATCCATGTTGGGTCATCAAACCATGTCCGCAAAGCATCCAAGAAAGGCCCCAATGAGGATAGCTCAAGAGCGTGGTGGCGGTGAAGGCCTGCCGCCCAATCCACCGCCTCCCCCTCCAGGGTGGCCATCACTGCCACAACCATATCCCATTTTGTGGCATAGTATTGGTCCATATGGCTTAGCCCTAAACTCAAAAACAACGCTACCCTCTCGGGGTTGCCATTAAATGTCCTCCCATTAAAGGGGAGGAGGTCCATATGTGTTCACTGGCCATGGTTGATCAGCTGGTAGCCCTACAGTCCCTGAACGCTGGTCCCCTGGACATCCTCCCAACTGGCCACCTCTATCCACGGGAGAGCGACGGCCCAGAGGGGGTATGGAGCTCAGCCGTCTCCTTTCAGGTGATTGTGCAGGTTGGACATATCCACTCCTTCCATATTTGTCCCGGAGTATTGCCACCGTTGTTTCCCCTGGCTCCACACTCTGGCTTGTCTCACCCACATCACCAAGCTCCCAACGATGCTCCCTCCAATCCTCCGCCCTGATATCCATTGTCTGAGCAACGCTCGTGCTCTGTCCTAGTGGCCTGAAAAGAGTTTCCCTAGGCTTCCGTTCCCCCACTTGGCCCCATGTGGTCTTCCTCCTCACCACCTGCTCCCTTTCAGCCAGTCCTCTCGCTTCATCCACCTCCCCTCTGACAGCCCCCTCACCGATGGCTGCTCTGTCTCCAATCTCTGCATGGCCCCTTTGCTGCTGTGCCCCCAGCCATGTCAGGAAGGAGGCCATCTGAGCCGCCTCCTGCATGCTTGGGAGCTCCTGCTCCCCTGCAGCTGCCCCAGCAGTGTTGCCAGCTTCATCCACCATCCCGCGCAACTCTTCGCCGAGGCCGGCGTCACGTGATGATGTCACCCACCACCGCCCGCTCCTCCAGCAAGCTAGCCTTCTCGGTCTCCGCAAACCAACACATGTGCCACGCCTCAGCTGTTGGGCGGGCAACGCCCATGCACCTGACTCTCAGCTGAGCAGCGGCAAAAGGAGCAGTCAGCAAGCAACGTCCACGCCTCCAGCAAACAAAACGGCTGCCCACACAAAGAGACTGCTCCGCAACCCCTCCACACGTAGAACTATTGGAAAGGACACTTTTCTTCTATCAGCCTATCCATGATGTGACAGAACGAAAGAAACACACATGAGCCAATTTGCACTGGAGAATCTTCATTTAATTGATCACAAGGTATAGGAACTGAGTCAAATGAGAAAAGTGTCAGGGGTAGAGTCCTGGTGAGGGCTTTTATCTGTAGCCGGTGTCTTCCTGTTTCCGAAATTAAAGAGACCATGCCTCATAGGACCCAGCGCCTGACAGAGGGACCTTGGAGTTCTAGTGGACGATCACTTAAACATGAGTCAGCAAAGTGCGGCAGCAGCCAAAACAGCTAATACAATCCTTGGTTGTATAAACAGAGGCGTAGAATCAACATCACATGAAGTATTATTACCGCTTTATAAATCCTTAGTAAGGCAACACCTAGAATATTGCATCCACCTTTGGTTACCACATAACAAAAAAAATGTTGAGACTTTGGAAAAAGTACAAAGAAGGATAAGATTATCTTCCTATGAAAAGTACATATCAATTTCATAATTGTATCAAACCAATTTTTATGTGGCTACTAGTAAAAACTGGGAGACATAAATGATTATATAAAATATAAGTACCATATTTTTTGGACTATAAGACACTCTGAAGTATAAGACACACCTATGGTAGCTTTTGGTGAGAAAAACAAGAAAAAAAATCTGCCTCTGCCTCTGCTCCCAGCCTCTGCTGCCTCCTTGCAGCAAACAGCCTGGTCATCTTCAGCACAGTCTGATTAGTATAAGCAGCTGATTGTCAGTTGGATCAGCCTCCTGATGATCAGCTGTTTCTGGCTGCAGGGATCGCTATCACTTATTTCCGCCTCTGCGTGCCCCATTTTCAGCCTCCGCATCCTGTTTGTGGCCTCTGTGCACCCCATTTTTGGCCTATTCCGATTCCCGCTGCCTGGAACAGGCCAAAAATGGGACACGTGGAGGCCAAAAACAGGGTGCACGGAGGCTAAAAATAGGGTGCACGGAGGTGGCAATAGGCGATGGTGATCCCTGCAGCCTGGAACAACTGGTGGTCGGGAGGCAGATCCAACTGACAGTCAGCTGCTTGTGCTAATCAGGCTGTGTGCTGAAGCTAAAACAGGCTGTTTGCTGTTTGCAAATTGCTGGGAGGCAGTGGTTGAAGGGTGGAGGCTGAAGGGTGGGCGGGGCTTTGGCAACATTCGCTGCATAAGATGCACAGAGATTTCCACCCACTTTTTTGGGGGAGGGAAGTGTGGTATATGACAAAACCTTTCCCCTATATTCTCTTTTTTTCAGAATATGGATATTGTGTACCTGTAGAATTCTTTGGTACTTTAATAGCAATGTTTGTGGGATCCTAATATTATTTATTTATGCATTTATGCATTTATATATGTATGTATGTATTCTACCTCGGCAATGTGCTTGCATATTATTATTATTATTATTATTATTATTATTATTATTATTATTATTGATAATAATAATAAGGTAATGTAATCTTTCCTCGCTTTTAACCTTCTACAATCCTATCCTTGGACTGCATCTTTATCAATGCACAATAATATATACACTTCCACAAGTAACTGCAAAGGAAACCCTTTGAAAGAATTGGAGAGAATTATTGATAGATTCTATTTTATCCTAGGTGAGTTATTATTTTCCCTTGAAGACTCTTTGGAGATCTTTCTTTGCTGCCCTTGTTGCAGCCTTTACCCTGAGATCCATCAATCCGTTTGGAAACAGCCGCCTGGTTCTCTTTTATGTGGAATATCACACCCCTTGGTACATGGCTGAACTTTTCCCTTTTATATTGCTTGGAGTTTTTGGAGGATTGTGGGGAACACTTTTTATTCGATGCAACATTGCATGGTGCAGGAGGCGTAAAACTACCAGGCTTGGAAAGTATCCAGTCTTAGAGGTCATTGCAGTCACTGCCCTAACTGCTATTATTGCCTATCCCAATCCTTACACACGAAGGAGCACCAGTGAGCTCATCTCTGAACTTTTCAATGACTGTGGAGCCTTGGAGTCATCGCAACTCTGTGACTACATAAACGATCCCAACATGACTAGACCTGTGGATGATATTCCCGACAGACCAGCTGGTCCAGGAGTATACATGGCTATGTGGCAGCTAGCTCTGGCTCTGGTTTTTAAAATCATCATTACCATATTCACATTTGGCATGAAGGTAAGTTGGGAAATCGAGCTTAGTTTAAGAAATGTTGTAGTCACCTAAGATCTGAAATACTGAAACAAATATACAATTACAGCAATAGCACTTAGATTCATATACCTCTCCATAGTGCTCTCTGGGCAGTTTACAATGTCAGCATATAGTCCCAATAATCTAGGTCCTAATGTTACTGACCTCAGAAAGATGGAAGGTTCAGTCAACCACAACTGAACTTTTGGCTGTGGGCAGAGTTAGCCTGCAATACTGTATTCTAACCACTGTGCCATCAGAGCTCCATCTTTTACTTATCCAAGAAGAATTAAGGGAATTCTTAATTCTTTATTTTTAGTGCAAAAAATAATATTTAGTGCACTAAAATAATAATATTTAGTGCACTAAAAATAATATTTTATACCACATAAAATGTTTATATTCAGTTCAGCTTTTTAAGAATTCTTAAATATTTTGATACATTTATTTATAGTTCTCTTGATTTTTTTTCTACACCACCATATATGATAACATGTTCCTTCTTTGTTATGGCATTTCTCACATTTCTTGTTGTATAGTTTGTCTATTTTGGTAATAATTGAGAGAGTTATATACTATTTATAAAACATTTTGTAGCAATTCCCCCTTAAATTATAATGTGAAGTATTTATAATTTCCCCCATCATTTCCCCATTGTTGTACTCTAATTATTTCTTTAAAGTTTGGCATCCACTATATCTTTATTAATTTATTCCATTTCTAGGCATATTTCAATATATATATGTACTGTATATGTATGTGTGTATGTGTGTGTGTACACACATGCACACACACACACATACAATATGGTGCAAAAACAATTTGGTATTTATTTCTTTACCAATACCACTGATGGGGAGAATCATAGCGCTAATTAAAACTCTTTATTTTTTCATGCTATGATTCCTTCATATGTTGTCTCATCTGCTCTTGCTTGATTAATTGTTGTAAAAGGCAGAATTGATAACAGTCATGGAAAATAGCCAAGGTATTAAGAAATGCAAGGTGATAAGTTTTTGCAGTGAACAAAAATAATGGAGTTCTCTGAAGTAATAAGAAACAAGAACATTTAGTAGGATGATTTCAGTAGTCAATGAAATAATTTATTAAATTTAAGAAATGTAATATGTTGATATTTAAAGTAAACTTTGAAATCACCGTTACTGTATATACTACAGGTAGTCCTCAACTTATAAACACAATTGAGCCCACAATTTATGTTGTTACTTGAGACATTTGTTAAGTGAGTTTTGCTCCATTTTATGACCTTTCTTGTCACAGTTGTTAAGTGAATCATTGCAGTTGTTAAGTTAGTAACAGTTATTAAGTGAACCTAGTTTCCCCATTGACTTTATTCATCAGAAGGTCTCAAAAGGGGATGACCCCAGGACACTGCAGCCGTCATAAATATGAACCAGTTGGCAAGCATCTGAATTTTGTTATGTGACTACATGGATGTGGCAGTGGTCATAAGTCATAAGTCACTTTTTTCCATTGCTGTTGTAACTTTGAACTGTCACTAAAAGAACTGTTATTAGTCGAGGACTATCTGTATTAAGTTGTGCTCGTGATAATTTGGTTTTAACTTCACTTTGTGTTATTTGAGATTCCTTCAGGTCTCTTTATACCCAGCATGGCTGTAGGAGCAATAGCTGGTAGAATTGTTGGAATTGGTGTGGAACAGTTGGCCTACCATCATCATGACTGGATCATCTTCAGAAATTGGTGTAGACCAGGAGCTGATTGTGTTACTCCAGGACTATATGCAATGGTGGGAGCTGCTGCATGCTTAGGTACCCTATATTATTCTTTCGTTTTAATTGTTGTTCTGTATGACATAGTGTGGTATCTGTTTACACTCCTAAATTTTGCTGTTTAAAAATTCATGAATATTGTACCTAACGTTTCCTTGGAATGAAGGCACCATATCGATTTGGGAATGAAGAAAGCCAAGGCTGTATATTAATTCAGAGAATGATGCCCCTGGATACCATACAGTGTAACTGCAGAGCTGCCTTTGTGTTTTGGTTTATGGAAAAAAGTCAACATTTTATAGTTGATTAGCCGATAACCTGGCTTTGTCTGGATATTTATTTATTGCAAATCCTGTTGTACTGTGTGTGAAGATATAGTAGCTCTATGTCTCTTATTCTTTAGTTGGGCCTCATGCTGCTCTCTCACGCAGCATCGCAAGTCAGAGGGAGCCCCTTTGTGGAGTACTGTGAAGCCGTTACCATGGCATCACCACTATTTTTTAAGGCACAGAGACACCCTGAGGGGTGTTATGGGTGTCTTACCCCCACAGTGTTTGTTCCCAGAGGGTAAGCCATCTGTGTACCAAGTTTGGTTGAAATTGCCCCAGAGCTATGCTGGAACGAACACACACATACACACACACAGCCACACACACAATTTTATATAGATAAGAGATAAGATATATTGCCGGCTACAACCTACAACCCCCCCCCTGCTATTTCACCCACGCCTGGCTAAAAGTCTTCAAACACAAACAAAATTTTCAGTTGTTTGATTCCGAGATACACGTAACTTTATTTGTCTATCTATCTATTGGCATTGCTCTCTCGCTCTCTCCCTCTTTTTTTTTTTTTAATAAACTCTGGGGAACCTTGGGGCACAAATTTCACAAGCCAAAAGGTCTTTCCCCATTTAGTTTCCTATTGTAGCACAAACTTTGCACGCCAATAAAAACGAACTGCCTGTTTCCTCAGGCAATGCAGGAGAGCAAACCTTTAAATAAATATTATAGCGTTGAGAAGGAATTGATGTCATGGCTGCTATTTTCTCGACTCTCAGATTTATTGCCTTGGAAAAAATGAAATCTTATTTTATACCCCCTTTTATCTATCAGCAATTGGAACATATGGCTACAGACATAAATTGGTTCTTCGGTTTAAATGCTTCCCTGAAACCTCAAAGAGAGCGATGTGGTTATATATCGTTATTTATTTATTTAAGGTATTGCTACTGTCTTTCCACCCTGATTCTTTTCCCACCCAGATCTGCTTATTTGTCTGGATGTCTGGGCTGCGTGGATGGCAAAATTGAAAGTGGCAAAAGAGTAAATTATGATCGAACCAAAGCTTGGAAAGGGGAAAGAGAGCCCAGTTCACAAGGGTAAAAGCGTTACTAACCTTGAATGTTTAATTCGGTCCTCTGGAAGTCTAGCAAAGGGGCCTCTGCTGCTCACAGAGGGACAGAGAGGGTATCGGTTTGGGGAGATTTGTTTCTCAATATCAGAAAGGAAACTGTTTTGGCCCATTCTGTATGGGATATGGAAGGATGGAGGTGGAGATGGAAGGGGATGGATGGAGATGGTGTCAAGAGACAGAGACGAAGATGGAGACGAAGGTGGAGATAGAGGTGGAGGGAGATGGAGATGATGGAGATGCAAGTGGAGATGGAGGTGGAGAAGGGGATGGATGGAGATAGGGACAAGAGGCAGAGATGGAGGTGGAAGGAGATGGAGATGATGGAGATGCAGATGGAGACAAAGGTGGAGATGGAGGTGGAAGGGAGGTGGATGGAGATAGGGACAAGAGACAGAGATGGAGACAAAGGTGGAGATAGAGGTGGAGGGGGATGGAGATGATGGAGATGCAAGTGGAGGTGGAGGTGGAGGTGGAGGTGGAAGTGGGGTGAATGGAGATAGGGACAAGAGACAGAGATGGAGATGGAGATGATGGAGATCAAAATGGAGATGAAGAGAGAGATGGATGGGTAGAGATGGATGGAGATGGAAATGATGGAGGTGGAGAGGTGGAGAGATAGATAGATAGATAGATAGATAGATAGATAGATAGATAGATAGATAGATAGATAGATAGATAGATAGATAG
>JANHGC010003155.1:135779-147064 GCA_027560395.1 Boaedon fuliginosus | reverse complement strand
TGGGAGTTGAAGTCCACCCATCTTAAAATGGCTGACGTTGGGAAACACTGATCTAGAGGAATTCACCAAAAGCTATCTGCTTACACCCGCAGGAGTGCCGAGCGCATATAGACTTTCTTGCACTGAATGCCTCATTCACGAGCAGGGAATAAGCCAGCAGGGCAAGGACACGGCAGTCTTCTCCATCCCCTTTTCATTACTGATATAAACTAGCATAAAGAGATGTGCTTTTTAAATATGGAGAATCTATTCTTTACACTTTTAAACAAGAGCAGTCCTTATAAAACAGAGCGAAGGAAATGTGCTACTAATAGCCAGTGAAATGCCTTCGGTAAAGCCACAAAGTCAACAGCTAGTATTTCAAAGGTTTGCTTTGATTTTTAAAGAGAATCTATCCGTAACCCTTGAACAGAAACTGAAGTACCGGTAATCTGCAGTAGATCAGCAAAAGTTTCTAATTCCAACAATCTAACAGCAATAAAAACGTCTCCTTCCTGGCACCGTAAAAATTATATTGAAACAGAGAACTTGGGGGGACAAACAGGAATGGATTTTTATGAGGGAAGAGTTCTCAACTTGACTCTGGCACTGCGCATACATTACAAGATTCATTCTCAGGGCGTACCCGCCTATCTTGTACCTGCTAGGATATTTGGATCTCAAATACATCCACTCAGCTAGTTGCAATCTGCCTATGCTTAACAGCTTCAACATCTGGATTAGCATAATACTATGAGGCAAGAAATATCCGTCTGCCTTCTTTTAAGCAACAGTAGTTGGCTTACACCGGATTTGCAATGAAACGCTGCTCCAAGTCCCCACTCCCAAGTCCCCAAGCAGTATTACCAACCCAAATATTCCCATATTTAATTTTTGTTTCCTAAACAAGTATTCTGTGAATTTCCTAAAATCTCATTCTATTATATTCAGGCTATTTCTAATTTATCAAGGTAGTCTAGAATAGTATTTCTTCTCACTAGGATTTTAGCTATCCCATCAAAATTTTATGTCATCTGAAAATTCAAACAAATATTCCTTCCAGCACTTCATCTAACTCACTGATTAAAATATTGGACGATCCAGGATTGGTTTTTGTCACAATCCATGCAATCCTGTTCTCCAATTTGGTATCAGGCTTTGCATCTGGATCTACATACATACACACAGAGTCTTTGACTTACAACTCTAATTGAGACCGGAATTATAGTCGTAAATCATGGAGGTTGTTAAATGGTGACCACACAGCCGTTTTTACCACCTGTTTTGGAGGTGATTGTTAAACAAATCCACGGTGGTTAAGCAAGTTCGTTTTCCCCAATGAGCATTTCTTGCTAGAAATTGGAAGTAAATAGTGAAGGCTGGCCAAAAATGCTGAAAATTGGTCACATGACCAAGGGACGCTGCAAATGGCCAGTTGCCAAGTGCCCTGAATGGAACACATGACTGCATGCAGGTGAACGTGGATACAACTGCTGGAACTTTGAAAATGCGTTGTAAGTAATTCTGGTGAGGCAGATTATAACTGAGTGATTGCTAACCGATCAGTCATCAATCAAGCAAGGGCTACTGGTATATGAATGCGTGTGCCCATTTCGTCTATAAAGTTGTAGTCCCAAACAGTGGTGGGATTGCAATATTTTTATTACTGGTTCTGTGGGAGTGGCTTGGTGGGTGTGGCTCTGCGGTCAGCCAATCAGAGGTGGCATTTCCTGGTTCTCTGACCCAATCAAAATTATCGCTACCGGTTCTCCCGAACCTATCGGAACTGGCTGAATAGCACCTCTGGTCCCAAATGTCTCCTAGGTTTTAGGTGAGTGAAGCTATTTTATTAGTTTAGAACACAATTTTACTGGATCCAGATACTTCTCTGTTTCTCCTGGAATTCTGAAGTAATCTGCTTCTGAAAACTGATATTTCTTGTTGCTTATGTCACGTAAGAGGGAGGCACAATTCTCAGTGGTTCAAGAGCAGCCTGGGTTCAAGACCCAAGCGCTGCACAATGGATTGAACTCCCATTACTTGCCCCAGCTCCTGCCCACCTAGCAGTTCAAAAGCATGTAAATGTGAGTAGATAAACAGGTACCACTTCGGTGGGAGGTAACAACATTTTGTGATCTCGTCATATAGTTATGCTGGCCACAAGACCATGGAAATGTCTTCAGACAATGCTGACTCCCTTAGAATCAGACATGACTGCAAAGGGGAAACCTTTACCTATCTCACCCAGGAGCCCCCAACATGTACTTAATAAATACTGTCATCATAAGCTAGTAGAAGCAAATTTACATGCATCCCTGGCTGAAAGTAAGCTTTAAATTCTAAAATAGTTTATTTAGTCAACTGCTATGCCGCTCATCTCAAATAGAAAACACTCATACTCCAAGACAAAACATGATCAGAGATGGATACCCAGCAACTCAAAAGCCCATCTGGACATTCGGGGGGAAAAAAACCTTATTTAAATTGGAAAGTCTGTTTAACAATTGTGTGAGAACATCACTCCTGCATTGCAAACTTGATGTGGAGGAAGGTTCGTGCGTTGGGAAGCCTCTGGGGTCTGGTCAATCAGACATACTATAAAGAAACTTACAGCATTTTCACTAGTAGCTGTGCAAGAATGTGAATGTTAAACGTTAGCAACAGCCTATGGTTGGCTATGGTTCCTCATCCCTGATTTAAGACATATTTACAATGAATTTGCAGAATTGACAGTATGTTATTTACAGCTTGTCCACAATTCTAGTTCAAGTTTACAAGTTGAGTTGTCATCTGTGATAAGATTAAGGATTCCACGTGACCAGAAAAGAAAGCATTTCTAAATGGGAAAAGGGAGATTTTTTTTTTTTTACTTCTTATCAGATTATTTGGTTATGAGCTGGTGCACTTTTGAACTACGTGTTGCTTACATTGTCTTTCTCATTCAAATCTAATCATGCATACATGCTCCACAAAGAAAGCCTAAAACTGGCCCCTAGGAATTGGCAAGACAGAAAGTAATAATTCTCGAGGATTAAACTCTCCGATGTGTTTTGAAATCATTTTGGTTGCACAGCAAAAGAAATGCAGAAGCAGGTTAGCAAAATTGCACATTGCAACTCAAGCAAGTTAGCATTTTGCAAACGTAGGGCTTGCAAAACAGACCGAAGGATTATTTCTTGTCCCAAACATACAATCTATGGTACTCCCCCCCACCCCACCAAATTCAGACAAAGCCAAACTAGCGGCAAGGAGAAAACCCAGTGCCAGAGAAGCCAGACCTGGAGCATTATTGCAGGCTCGTGTGTAAACATCGGTAGCTTAGGGTACACAAAATGTTCCATACTTGAAATGCTTTGAACCTGAAACACTCTATTCTGGATTTAAAACAGTCTGTTATGATCATATTGGAAGGGTCAGGCATCCCAGAAATGTTTCAATCTCACAGACTTCAAAAAAGGTTGCTCCTACCTTAGCAAAAGCGCTCCAGGTCTATTTTAAAATCAGAATCAGAATGTTTGGGACAACAGTGACATTTGACCAGGCCAAAATAACTATTCCTAATGTGAGTGGGAGTGGTTCAAGCATGAAACAGTTCGAACTCCAAATGTGTTGCACACCACCAGTTAACCACAACACGAAGCTCCTGCAATAGCAACTGTTTGTTTTAACGGCACAGCTCCTCAGATTAAAAGCTGTTCCTCAACAAGGCGGTGTTTAAAAACACGGACAAAGACAGACCAGGGACTCTATGACTGAGCTCTGTCTAGACTTTGCTGGGAGATCTGACGGGAGGCTATGTTTTCATTTGCCTGCGTATGCGCTATTCAATGAGCAATTCTGAAATCCGAAGCACACTAACCTGGAAGCCATTAGCATAGGATTGCACTGCAAACAGTGGCATTGCTAGAGTCAAAACCTGGGGTCAAAATCCAATTTGAGCATGGCAAATGACCGGGGGAAGGGAAAACGAGGCAACAAATAGCTCCGGTATCAATGGTCAGGCCAACATAGATTTGGTGGCTCCTCCAGGCTGATACCGATCAATGTAGCATATACAGAAGGGGTGTCAAACTCGATTTCATTGGGGGCCGCATGAGATTTGTGTTTGACCTCGGAGGAGGTTGGGGGGGGGGGAATGGCCAAGGTTGGCATGGCCAGCTCGACATCACTCGTGTTGGGGGTGCCTGTGGTGGCCCAAGTGCTCTGCAGTGAAAATGAACTCCTGAGCTCCATTTTTGGCTGTGACGGCTTCTTGCAACCCACTGCCAGCAAAAACGGGCTCCCGAGCTCCGTTTTTGGTTGCAACAGCCTCCTGTAACCCTCTGCCAGCGAAAATAGGCTTCAGAGCTGTGTTTTTGGTTGTGACAGCCTCCTGCAACCCGCTGCCAGCGAAAACGGAGCTCCGTTTTCACTAGCAGAGGCACTGTGGGTGGTTCTTCGCTGTTTCCAGGACAGCCCCGCGGGCCAGATCTAAGCACCCCGTGGACAACATCCGGCCCCCGGGCCTTGAGCATGACACCCCTAACATACAGAATCAAAGAAAAACCGCGTAACTATGCTATAAGACTATTGCAGTGATGCTCTCCCAAATTCACAGCTAGCAGCACTGTTATCTGAATTTGAAAGTTTAGCAAGCAGAGTTTACAGGACACGGCTCCGTGATAAGATAGTCTTATTACAAATAGTAGAAAACTCATCATCAGATCAATTGTGAACTAAAAGACGTAGCCCAGGTTATCTGCAAGGTTATCTCGGATGAGTCTGAGCCTCTTGGGTCTTGAAGAAAGTGACAATTGCGGGAGAAGGATTCCTGTCCTTCCCAACTGGTGAGCAAACCAAAAGTTGAGTTTGAGTAGTGAAGAATGTTCCTGCTTGCCTTGAAAGAGATAGGCAGATGCCCCTTCATCAAAAGCTATCCCTCAATCTTTTAAACAGTCTCCAACCATTTGGGGGAGGGGGTTGTTGAAATAGAGGTGAATCTTTAACCGCAGAGAACCCTGGAAGAACCTGATTATCTAGACCAGGGGTCTCTAAACTTGGTAACTTTAAGACTTGTGGGCTTCAACTCCCAGAATTCCCCAGATAGCATGGCTGGCCAAGGAAATCTGGAAGTTAAAGTCTACAAGTCCTAAAGTTGCCAAGTTTGGAGATCCATGATCTAGACCCTTCCAGATATAAGGCTGAGTCCACATCTGACTGACTTTTGGATGACCTGGGTTGGAATCAGGATAGGGGAAGTGTGGCTGTCCTTTTCAGGCTCGATGTGAGGGTTGCCTGTGAGGGTTGGATTAAGAGGAGGTTTTCCTTCTGAGTGAGCAGGCTCTGTCAATAATAGGAGTGAGTGAGTAATCAGGCCAGAGAGCCTTCAACCATGACATGCCTTCAAGCTAGACACTTCTGCTTCTCTCCTCCATAGAGCCACTGGGTGAAGATATCTACCACCATGGAGTCACCAGTATGCAATCTGTATTCTGCATTACATCTCTGAACAGGAAATGCAGCTGAGTCTCTTGTCCTAGTGCCCAGACTCTGTTGGGTCTGGATGAAGACAAACAGGCTTACAATCAGTTCCCACAAGATCCAGTGATTTTGGACAAGAAGTTTTCTGATTTCAGGGTAGTCTTCCTAAACTCATAGCTCCTGCCCAGAGGGCCTTTGCATACAGCCATTCTTTGGGACAGCTACAACTTTCCTGAATCAAGAGGCCATGTTTACACCATTTATACACTGATATATCATGTGGACTACTGTAATATGCTCCATATAGTGCTTCCCTTGAAGACTACCTGGAAGCTTCAGCTGATCAGAACACAGTGGCTCAGAGCAATTATACTGCTGGGTGGTTTTCATATATATTTCTATTGCTTTAAGAGCTTCAGAGATTACCACACTGGCTCTGATTGTTTTTTTAAACACTTCACAATTCTTGGGGTATCTTTGAGATTGCCTGCTCCCAGGAATTTCTGTCTGTCCAATACAAAGATCAGAATTGTGGAGGCTAAGATATTCCCTTTGACACTTTCTAGAAGGAAAAGTAAAGAAGGATACGAAGAGCACTGATGCCTTTGGAGTATTGGAGAAGATTTCTGAGAATACCATAGACAGTCAAGTAAACAAACTAATGGATGATTGAAATAATCCATCCAGAGTTTTCACTTGAGCCACAGATGACCAGGCTCAAATCATCATTCTTCAGATACCATTAAAGTGAAAAACCAGTTCTTTGGAGAAGGTTCTAGTGCTGGGAAAGGTGGAAGGGAAGAAAAGAAGAAGATGACCAGCACCAAGATGGACTTAGTTGCAAATGGGGGCACTATTGGGAGACATGGAAGAATAGGTTAGGGATAGATGGTCATAGAGAAAACCAATCTATATGGTCATGTGGTTACTAGGAGTTGAAAACAACTTGATGACACATAATTAACAATAATAATAATAATAATAATAATTAACAATAATAAATTCTTCCATGCAATGTCACAACAGGTGGTCAGCTCTACTTGATTTAGGAAAAGGTAAACACATCTGCACTGACTAGTACTTGGATGAGTGGTCAACATGAAGTCCAGAGCTAAGACTAAACTGTCAAGCCACTCCCACATGTTGCCAGGAAAACAATTAAGGAAGTTCTAGGCAGACTCTAGTCAAACCTGAGTCGAGGAAGACTTGATTTTACATTTAAAAAATTCATTTTTTGCAAATAATCCCCCCCCCCTTAAAGGATACTGGGTTTTCTGATTTTAGGATGTTTGTTTTGTTTTCTGTTAAGAAAAGTTTTGTTTTCTGTTAAGTTTTCCTGGACTGGGAGCTCATGTGGTATGGCAGGACTGTGGTCCTCAGACTGCACTTCAGAATGTTTGAAGTCAGAGGTCCAACCTGTGGGCTTCAACTCCCAGAATTCCCCAGCTAGGCTGGAGAATCCTGGGAGTTCAAGTCCACAAGTCTTAAAAGTTGCCATGGTTGGACCCCCTGGTTTAAGTTCTCTTTAATTCCTTATTTACTTTTGTTTTTAGTCCACAATAGATTTACCATTAAGCTAGTACAAGCAACGAACTACATTTAATTATTTACCGAATTAGTATTGGGGAATACAGGAAACCTATAAATATTTACGTGGGCTAAAATACATTGAACTTCCTGAGCCAAATTTTTGATTTAGGCCTACAGAATTAATTTACTAGTAGTAACGTTACCCTTTAAAAAAAAAGGTAAGACATTCTAAAGAAATATGAAAGTCAGTTTTCCTATCAACAAAACAACAAACTCATGAACACTATATCTACCACCCATTTGATTTTAGGCCCATATATAGGAAGGGAAAAAAATGAACATCATATTTTTATGCTTATTTACTTATTTATTTATTTGATTTATACCCCGCCTCACTTCCCGGATCAAGGGGAATATACGATACTTAGCAACTGCTAACATTCTTCCATAATGGCTTCTTAGCTTTTCTGCAATAAGTAACTGATTATAAGTTCCTGGATTTTTGTTGCATGCTTTGTTGACCCAGTTAGAAACAAAACTGTATAAAATTGCATTATGGTGGAATTAATTATTAGATTGACTTCGTTTAAAGTTATAAACTTTAATGAGTGCCCTTAAGCACCTACATTCTGCCCTCATTCACATACTGGTATATCTTCCATTCAACAGCCACACAAATAAAAGCCTTCACTATGAGAGAATCAGGTATTTTCTTAATTTTTCTGATTTACCTGGAGAATTTCAGTTACACCAATTCGCTTAAAAAGTGCCGTATGCTTTAACAGTGCTCACTTCCAGAAGAACAAAATCAATTTGAGTTCTATAATTATGACATCAAGAGATTAATATGCAGAAATATACTGTACATGCCCTGGGTATTTCTGAGTTGTTTACATTGTCAGTTATGGCTGGCAAACTGTCTTAGTTGCCATACACAGTTTCCAGAATTAGAGAATAGGAACTGCTGTAGAAAAACAGCCATCAGAGAGGCAAATGCTCTCATGCCTTCTTTGCCTGTGGTTCCTGGAAGCCTCTGGTTGAATTACAGTGAGAAACAGGATGCTGGGTAAGATAAGAAAAGCCATGGAATTGGATTTCTTATGTTTATGTAATGCTTCCCTGCCGTTGGTTGTTTTCCTACAGTCTTGGTCGATTTTGTCTTCAACATCCTGGGCCTTCTAATTTCCACAAGCAAATTGCTCCTCGCTCCAGCCCTTCCCCAGAAATCTTCCTGTGAGGCAGCCTATCATATCCCCCCTGCATTTCAAAGGTGAAAGGGTTAAAGCAAAGCCACCAAACCTGGTTAGCTACTGCAAAAAGGGAAGTCAATGTTCTCCAGACCCAATGAGTATATAATTATAGTGGCTGCCTATTTCAAGAAACTTTCAAGAAACAGGGATCTGTTAGGGCACTGGATTTGTTTTAAAGCCCAGGCAAAACAAACCCACTTCCTTGCTTAATTTATTTTTTTACTCTTTGTTATTACAAGCTCCCTATCCCAGCTTTGGTTCAGCTGGTTTGTTGTAGCAGGATTACATATTTGGTTGCAGCTCACTGCTTAAGAGAGAAAGCAAGAAAAACATACCTACCGGAAGAGGAACAAAAATGGCTTATAACATATGTCCCAAGCTGGTACCTTCCAGATGTGTTTATCTAAATGTTTATCCTTCTTAAAGAGCATCGTGGTTTATTGGAGCTGTAGTCCCAACACATTTGGAAAGCATTAAGTTGGGGAATGCTACTTTACACACCAACAGTTCCCACTCAAACGTTTTATCAGTTCCGATGAAAAGAACCTCAGAAGTTTCATTTCTTTTAGATTAAATGCTAAAATGTATGTGTTGTAACTTCTCAGGATTTAATACCCATTAAAAACCATTTTTTTAAATAGAAGAGGAAATTATCATGCCATACAGCTGCAAATATGTTCTTAAAAGTGGGGGAACCGGGCACCAACACCCCTGCAAAATTGGGCCTCAAGGGAGATGGAAACTTCCACTACCAGTGCAGGCAACTGCCAACTTCTGCTTGGGTAGTGACCCTGCAACCAGGTCATGCCACTCCAGGACTGCCAGCGGGGGCTTAAATGATGACACTCTACTCATAGGAAGGAGGCAGTGGCAGCCACTCCTGAAAAACCCTGCCAAGGAAACAGCAGGGGCTAGTCCGTGCATTCCCCGGGAGTCAAAAACTGACTTAAAGGTGCACAATAAGCGCATACATTCCATGTGCAAAAAGTGCCCTGAGTTACATTGGGTGAAATATAATACCACCCATGTCCTGTCCCCCCCAAATAAGACTGGGCCTTATATTAATTTTTGCTCCAAAAGATGCATTGGGTCTTATTTTCTGGTTAGGTCTTATTTTCAGGGAAACACGCTAATAAAATGCCTCCGTCTTGCTGATGGTCTTAACTAGGGCTTATTTTGGGGGGTAGGACTTATATTACAAGCAACCTGAAAAATCACAATAGAGCTTATTTTCTGGTTAGGTCTTATTTTTGAGAAAACGGTATATTTATAATTCTATAATATATTTATAATATAAATATAATATAATAATTTTATTATAATTTATAATATAATTCTATAATATATTTATAATATAATATAATATTTATTTATTTATTTATTAGATTTAGATCCCGCCTCTCTTCACCCCTTCCGGGGGAACTCGAGGCGGCAGGCATAAGAGAAGCGGGATATAAATCAAGTAAATAAATAAATAAATAATATAATCCCACATCTTAATTTACAACAGAATAACAGAGTGGTAAGGGATCTTGGAGGGGACCCTGCACCATCCTATATACAGGAGGAAATTTGCGAAAGGTTGGGGCTGGCCTATAACAACTCACTCTCTAGTGCTACTTTAAGAAAAGGAAGCTACAGACCGGCTGAGTGCATTTCATAGGACAGTTCTTTATATGTTGCACGCTAGCAAGCTGAATAGGGGAAATATGCTGCTTCCCCTCCCATACTTTTCAGAAATGAGGTCACAGAGACCCAAGAGAAGAAAACAAGAGCCCAAAAGACCAGAGCAGTGTTCTGTGAAACTCAATGACCTGTGACCAAGAATGGTCAAACAAATACCTTTAGGAGGTGTTACAAGCAGGGCATAAATGCGATAAGACTTTCTGTTTCCCTCACAACTAGTATAAAGACAAAAGCACCACTTCATACAGAGACTTTGTTCTCCACCATCACAACAGCTGTGGTTATAATAAAATAAAATCATTACAAAAGTGTAACCCTGTGCAAGGAAAAGGAGAGGAGTTCTAATGGATCGCGGCAAATTTCCCTAGCCCAGCATCCCGCCACCAACTGTACATAGCAATCGTGATGGGAAGCCACACTTGCTGACGATCAGGAATGTCAAACTGATATAAAATGCAACTTATTTATATATTAGTAAGGTAAGATCCCAGTTGGGGCAGAAGTTCTGTTTCAGTTGCACTGGTTGCCAATGTCCCTATGAGCCCAATTGAACCTGTTGTATTAACCTGTAAAATTGTATACTGTTTGGGGCCACATTATTCTGCCAATAAAAGCAATCATGTTGCCTTGACGAAAGTCAGGGCCTTCTTAGGAACAGCTCCACATTTGCAGAACTGTTTCAAATGAGATATTCCTGTATGAGGGCTTTCAAGATTTCTTTGCTTAGGAGGAATGCTTATCAGAGAGCCAGTTTTGTCTAGCCTAGTGGTTTAAGGCTTCAGGCTAGAAACCAAGAGGTTGTGAGTTCTAGTATTGCCTTAGGCATGAAAGCTGACTGGGTGATTTTGGGGCCATGGGCCAGTCACTCTTGCTCAGCCTAACTCAGGGGTCTTCAAACTTGGCTCTTTTAAGACTTGTGGACTTCAACTCCCAGAATTCCTGAATTGACGTGACTACGGGAGGAATTCTGGGAGTTGAAGTCTTAAAAGAGTCAAGGTTGAAGACCCCTGGCCTAACTAAGCCATCTCACAGGGTTGTTGTTGTGGGGAAAACAGAAGGAGGAGGAAGGAGTACTACATACGTTTGCCACCTTGAGTTACTTATAAAGTAATAAAGATAGGATACAAATCCAATGAATAAAATGATTTTTGTGACTGGTTAGAAGTACGTGCAGTACGTGCAATGTTAGGCCAGGTTGCAGCTGTAAATAGGCTTTGTACATCAGGTTAGCTCAGAAGGAGGCAGCTTAGGGTTTCCTAATTTCAGGCCTCAGGCAGAAAGTCCACTGCAAAAGACCTCTACAGAATTTGGTTAGAGCAGGTATCAGAAAGGAGAAAAAAAGGTATAGCAAGAAACACAGGGTGGGGGGGCAGACGGGGT
>JANHGC010003155.1:80323-90495 GCA_027560395.1 Boaedon fuliginosus | reverse complement strand
CTCAGAATAACAAAGATACAGCACATCCAGAGATCCAGCAAACAAAGACACCCCAGTTTAAATCCTAGGATGTCTCAGTTGAAAACACGGTAAATGCTCCCAAAGTTGAGATCATTCTCAAGTACTGTAGTAGATTACTTGAGAACTGTTTTTACTTTAAGGTGGATCATCTTTGTCTCTGTGGCCCTCCTAGAAACCAAGATGTCAGTTCAGAATACTTTCTTACTGGGTTCTTGGTGTTCTCTGAGCTTGCTTTTCTTCTTGATGATGTTTTATTATCTAACTCAATAACATCAGTGCATGGAGGAATGAAGATGCAAGCATAGCCTCCATGTTCCACAGGCATTCTTGGAAAATGGAAATTGTGTGTAGTTCCAGTCTAGTGACTATTTAGACATGTGCCAGCTTCTTGGGGGTGAGGAGGAAATGCGGATTATGAAAAGGGAAAATTTGGCTAGAAAGTGAGCAGTATTTATTCCTGCTGGCACTCATCATGGCAATCCCTTGGGGATAATATCTGCACAGGCCTAAAAGAAAGATTCCCAATTTCTTGTGCTAGGATGTGCACTTGCACAAAATATTCCAAACTGAACCACTCACATTTTCCTCTTTTTTTTTCTTTTCACTCCTGTTTTTGGTTATGTGATTTCATAGCAAACTGTTTTGAGAATATGGAAGGGGTAAAGAAATGGAGCTGTTCCTGATTTTTTTTTCTCCTTTCTTAAAAAAAAAATCTCTGGAGCTCTAATTTCCAATCCATGCAACTCCTGATATTTGGCTGGACAGATTCTAACAAACAGCAGCCCCTCTCATGACTTGCTGACAAAGCCTGTGATTTATCGTCTTCCAAAGGAGGAAATGGGGAGAGAGAGAGACCGTCACCCTATGAATGCTCTAGTCTAGCAGAAAAGAAAAGGATTTCATTTGTCCTGCCAAATACCTGCTCTCTTGGAACACATCTGGATGATTAATATTGCTGTCTGACATTTTGATACTAATCTCTAAAATACTGTTTCAACTCAGAAGCTTCACTTTATAACATTGCAATAAAAAGCTGATTGGTGATTAAATATCTTTAGATAAACTGCATTGGAGTCTGGATGTGATGGAACCACAGCGAACATTTCTTTAAGCTTGGGGTGTATTTCTACAAAAGAATCCAAGGTCTCATGAAATTATACTAAGGGATAATTTCTACTAAGGGATTCTGGTTTTTCTAGAGCCTAGCCTTGCTCCTTTCATATTCTAAATAAATGTCCTAGTTTGTCATTCTGAGGCATAAATTACCCTTGGTCTCTTTAACAAAGGTGCCACTCAATAATGAAAGCAAATCATAAAGCTGTACTAGCTTAATACTTTTTATAACCAAAAAAAAAATGGCAAAGCAGTATTATAGCAGTCACCTATGAGGAATTTGATAGAATTTATATGTGGATCTACTGATGGCTCTCTAGGTGATTTACAATAAATCAGCAAGGGTTTTTCATTTTCAGTAATTAATCAACAAATGAAAACAGACCGCGAGCATAAGAAACAGAGTTTCCCTGTTGCCCTTAAATTAGAGGAATCTTATTTGACATTTGGTTGAAGCAAAGTAGATTGCTGCTTTCCTTGAACCAAACTGAAGGGTGTATATTTCAAATGACCACATTTTGGGTAATCAGAAACAGGCTCATATTTATGGCTGCAGTGCCCCATGATTATGCGACTGCATTTTATGATGTTTTGCTGAAAACTGGCATTTACTTCTGGTTTTTGGCAAAACCAGTCATATTGACCAATGAGTCATGACTGTAATATTCACTTAACAACCCCCATAAAAAAGATCATAAAATCAAATCAGTCATATGGAAGATCTGCTTTACAACCATCATGTCTTGTGGCTGTCATGGGCATAGTTGAGAACTACCTGTACTGTATAGATTACTAGGAGGTTTCTTCCCCTCTCCAGGTGCCTTTGAGGATTGCTAATTTAACAACTGTGACAATGTATTTAATCATGGTGGCAAGAAAAAAAATTGTAACATGGGGCAAGACTCACTTAACAAATATCCCGCTTAGCGACATAAATTTTTGGGTCAATTGTGGTTGTAAGTCAAAGAGTATCTGCAGTTGAGTCCTTAGTTTGGCAAGATTTTTTTGTCTATAGGTATGAAACAATCAAGAGTTCAGCTTGGAAGAATTGCCACCTGTCATTCTTGGTTTATGGCCTGATAGCAATCTTGTCATTAAATAAGTTGCCTCTTATTTCTCAAGAATGCACTGTCTCTCTCCTGGTTGTCCTTTCCAAATTTGAATCCAGCATTTTCATCTAACCGTTTTTGCTGTATGTATTGTTGTACGTACTGTTGAAGACTGGAGTGTACAATCTTGAGTGTTAAGATGAATAAAATGAGTCCAATTGTTACTCCTGGCTTTAATCCAGCAACGTATTTATTTAAAAGAGTTATATGTCTGCCCATCTTACGCAATTCTGAGCGGCTTACAGCAACCATAATAAGCTTACCAATAAATTAAACAATCATTAAAAACAATAAAGCAAAAACCCTGCACCGTCATCATGGTGCAAGTATCCTCACGCCTTCTAATTATCCTCTGTTCTTTCTCAGTAGTTGGATAAATATGAAATATACCGAAAAAAAGAGTTTGACATGTCCACCAAAGAAATAATACAGGTCGTTCTCGACTTACGACCACAATTGAGCTCAAAATTTCCACTGCTAAGGGAGACAGTTGTTAAGTGAGTTTTGCCTCATTTTATGATCTCTCTTGCCACAGTTAAGGGAATCTCTTCAGTTGTTAAGTTAGTCACATGGTTGTTAAGCAAATCTAGCTTCCTAAATGACTCTGCTTGTTGGAAGGTTGCAAAAGGGGATCACGTGACCCTGGGACACTGCAACCATCATAAATACGAGTCAGTTGCCAAGCAGCTGAATGTGGATCACGTGACCATGGGGATGCTGCAATGGTCGCAAGTGTGAAGAACGGTCATAAGGCATTTCAGTGCCGTGGTTGTAACTTCAAATGGTCGCTAAATGAACAGATGTAAGTCAAGGACTACCCACAGAGGAAAAGAAGAAGAAGAAGCTGATCACATTCTTACCTCTAGCACCACCACAGAAATTATAGCACCTTCAGGACTCAGCCATGGAAAAAGACGCTGCAGCTGCCCACACTGGCCAATCAGGTAACAGTTCACCACAATGGCCAGGACGCCCATGGCCTCCATCACTTTCTGCAGGGGGGAAGGGGAGGGGGTGGAAAGGCATTTTTTTTTTAAATGAAGCACTTTCAGGAACTGACTTGAGAAGAATCATTCTCTTTTTTAGCAACTTGGAAAGGAGAACTATAATGTACAGCAGGGGTGTCAAACTCAAGGCCCGGGGACCAGCTCCGACTCACGGGATAGATCTGACCCATGGGGCCACCTTGGAAACAGCAGTGCCTCTGCCAGCGAAAAGGGAGCTTGGAGGGGGGGGCACACACGGCCCACCAGAGCTTTGTTTGTTTTCGCTGGCAGAGGGTTGCAGGAGGCTGTTGCAGCTGAAAATGGAGCTCGGGAGCCCATTTTCTCTGGCAGAACGCTGGGGTCACCACAGGTGCCCCGACACGAATGACCTTGACCTGGCCACGCCCATCCCAGCCACGCCCACCCCGGCCTCCCGAGGTCCAACACAACCCTGATGCAGCTCTAAATGAAATCGAGTCTGACACCCCTGATGTACAGCGTAACAAAAGCAAACCTGAGGTAACCCACAGAGTGACAGGTGAAAGGACATGTCCTTCATACAATATACGTAGATAGGACATCCACTGCCACATGATACGGCAATGGCTACAAGCCAGTGATTTTCACCAAAAAGGGGGTGGGGGGATACATTCATTTCTGGAACAGGAGCAGTGAGCTGTCAATCAATGGCTTTCAGGTAACTAAACAGAGCTTTCATAATCAGGTGCAATCTACTTCAGGATATAGGCAGACCTCAATTTAAAACCACAATTCAGACTAGAACTCTTGTTGCTAGCTAATGTCATTAAGTGAGTCATCATGTGACCACGCACGGAGGTCATGACTTTTTGCCAGTGTCGTTAAGCAAATTGGGCAGCCATTAGGTGACTCCAGCTTTCCCCATTGACTTGCTTATTGAAAACCAGTTGGAAAGATTATAGATGGTGGATCATGAGACCCCGGGACACTGCAGCTCTGAACGCAGCTGCTGCAAAGCTAGTTTGCCCCCTGTGAGGCGCCGTGGATAGCATGCGTGTATGAACTAACAAGGTTGCCATATGTACACCACATGCCTTTAAAAAAAACAACCCTGCGGTTGTCATAAATACAAGCTGGTTGCCAAGCATCCGAATCATGTTACAATGGGGGCGCTGCAATGGTACAGTGGGACCACCATTTTTACTTCAAATTGTTGCCAAATGAATGGTCATAAATTGAGGACTACCCGTCGATGGCCAAGAAGGGAGGGACTGTTGCCTTCATGAAAGTCAGAACAGAGCAAAAGAGAACAAACAGAATTGGAAGGGACCTTGCAGGTCTTTTAGTCCAACCTGCTGCTGAAGCAGGAACCCTACACCATTCCAGACAAAGGACTGTCCCAATTTCTTCTTGAAAAGCCTCCAGTGATGGAGTCCCCACAACTTCGGAAGACGAGCCCTTCCACCAGTTAATGGCTGTTAATGGCTGTTGTTAGCCACCTCGAGTTCCCTTTGACCGGGAAAATGAGGCAGGGTATAAATCAAATCAAATGAATGAATGAATGAATGAATGAATGAATAAATAAATAAATTGCAACCAGGTGGAAAAGCCAGGCTTACCTGCCACTCTCCGATGCTTTCCACCCGCTGCCCGAAGGGCCGCTGGAGCCCCGTACACAACTTGAAGGCATCGCTCCGGATTTCAATAATATTGTTGATGAGGGCACACATTGCAGCCAAGGGAAAAGCCGAGGAGAAAAGGACCACGTAGCCAAATTGGATGAACATCTCCTGGTAATCTTGGAAAGTGTCCTGGATCGGGACAGGATCAAAATGTTGGGGTGTCTTGTCTGTGCATGTGCAAGAGAGAACTACAAAGCCCATGCGGCACTTCATTCATTTGTCCTTTCCTAAACTTCTTTTATTCCAAAGTTTAGCACCGGGTGTATGAAGCCACATTGTTTTCCTTTACAGGGAAGAAGCTCCAAAGATAGAAAACACAACTAACTTTCAAAACTCACCGTCTTTTGCGGGGGATAATTTTTTTAAAGGAGGGTCCAAATGCCAATTAATTAAAGGTAAAGGTTCCCCTCGCACATCCATGCTAGTCGGCTCCCGACTCTAGGGGGCAGTGCTCACCTCCATTTCAAAGCTGAAGACCCAGCGCTGTCCAAAGAAGTCTCCGTGGTCATGTGGCCGGCATGACTATAGCACTGAACGCTGTTACCTTCCCACCAAAGGTGGTCCCTATTTTTCGACTTGCATTTTTACATGGTTTTGAACTGCTAGGTTGGCAGAAGCTGGGACAAGTAACGGGAGCTCACTCTCTTATGTGGCGCTAGGGATTAGAACCGCCAAACTGCCGACCTTTCTGATCGACAAGCTCAGCGTCTTACCCACGGAGCCACCACGTCCTACCAATTAATTACATAGACTTAATTAATCAATAATCACACCAATAGCCTGCTTGCCTAGTCAGAGGAGCACACCTGGGTCTTACCTCATATTTTTTCATGCAGCTCTCCACCTCAGCTTGGGCAAGCTGCGTGGTGTAGTTCTCCTCCGGGGGATCGATCCACGAGGACCTGGCCTGTCTTCGATTCTCGTAACCATCTTCCTCTTCGTCCTCGCCCTCTGTGAGGTTCTTGCCCACCCGCGGCCTCCGAGCCCGCATGACAACAGCTGGCTCCTTAACTTCTGGCAGGGCCTTAAACGGGCTCTCTGAGGCCTCATCGCTCTCATCATCATCCTCGCACAGCTCAAAGACAGAGGAGGGGTCCATCCCTTTCTCCACCATGGTGGGACTACCTTCTTCCAAGAAACTCATATCCTCTAAACTGGGCTCCCCCGTCTTGCGGTCAGCCTTTTCAATAAAGCTCACTTTTTTCAGCTTCAGCCCACAGTCAATGATGCTCTCGTCTTCCGAGTCCGATTCCTTCTTCTCCTCATCCTCTTCTTCAGGCACTCCGCACCCCCCATTGAGGCATTTCTTCTCCCCCTTGACGGCCCCCTCAGGGGCCTCGTGGACCTCTGGCCTGTGGTCTGCCGGCGAGTCACCGTGCCTGGGATGCCGAGGGTTGGTGCCGCACGAAGTGGTGAAGGTGTACTTCTGGGTCAGCAGGCGGAAGAAGGTGTGGGTCACCTCCCGAAGGTTTTGCATACTGAAGTCACCGCGCTTGAACTTGCTGTATAAGTGGGGCTGAGAGACTTCCTTAATATTCTGCAAGAACTGGCGGGTAATGAGGAGTGTAGCCAGCATCTGAAAGAGGCAGGAGGGAAGAGTAAAGGATCCCGGTATTAGCCCTTCACCCCAGACAAGACTTGGAAGCAAAATCATGCAGATCAATGCTACTTTTATCACGAGGTTATGGTAACAGAGTCTTATACCTCTGAGTGCACTTGGCACCTCCTTCCTTCCCTCCCTTTATCTTACAGAATAACAGAATTGGAAGGGACCTTAGAGGTCTTCTAGTCCAAACCCCTGCTCAGGCAGGAAACTCTATACCATTTCAGACAAATGGTTGTCCAATCTCTTCTTGAAAACCTCCATGGTTGGAGCATCTACAACATCTGGAGGCAAGTTGTTCCACTGATTAATTGTTCTTACTGACAGGAAATTTCTCCTTAGTTCTAGGTTGGTTCTCTCCTTGATTAGTTTCCATCCACTGCTTCTTGTTCTGCCTTCTGCTTTGGAGAATAGGTTGACCCCCCTTTTCTTTGGGGCACCCTCTTAGATATTGGATGTCATCCCCTAGTCCTTCTTTTCATTAAACTACCAGTAGACATACCCAATTCCTGCAACTGTTTATATGTTTTAACCTCCAGTACCCTAATCATCTTTGTTGCTCTTCTCTGCACTCTTTCTAGAGTCTCAACATCTTTTGGGTGCAGTATTCCACGTGTGGTCTTAATATAAAATGCTATTAACACTTCATCTTCATGAGAACTAGGGAGGGTTCTCTGAGATGATTTTTCAGATTACAGTTTTACCTTGGACTCAGCTTTCTTTTATCTGACTTTTATCTTGGTAACTGTTCTTCCTTTTGTTCACAATATTATTCCCTCTATCCCTCATACCTTGGGAGAATTGTGAGGTGGTCAATCAGCCGCTGAAGCGTTTTCCCCAATGAAGTGGGAAAAAGTGCTCCCTTCTTAGTCAGTTGTTCCTTAGTAGAATCAACTACTCGCCTTTGGAGTTGAACAGCAGGCCATCCTATACATACTACTTTAAGGGGGACCTCAATCCTCAGCTACATTGCAAATTGGCCAAGAGTGACATTGTAGAGAGCAAAAGCCTCCAAAACTTTTTGTTCTAGAGGACATACTTCAAACTTTGAGAGGATGTTGTGGATACGCTCACGAAATGGTTGTTATGATGGCCATGATGCATCATAAAGTATCAGAAGACAAAAACACTGAGGTTGCCCTCCATTCTTTACATAATTTACTCTTTACTACCTTAACTTCCACTTTCTTTTTTGCCTGACTAAATGAGCTCACATCCAACAAAGCTGTGACAACTCATCAATTTTTATGAATTGCTTTGAAGAACATGTGGAGTCCTGGAACATGGTTGGGAATTTCTCCCTATTTGTTATATTGTAAGAAAGTTTTCTTCGTAAATGGGGTTTCTATAGATACACTTTACAAGCAATCCTTGACTTATGAGCAGTCAGTTAGCAACCGTGTGAACGTACAACCGATCCCCAAGAAGTACTTACAACCCGGTTCAGAGGTTTTAATGGCCAAGCTCCCTCCACAGTCACGTGACTGTATTTTGGACACTTGGTCACCAGTTCACATTTAGGGCCATTTGCAGTGTTCTGCAGCTATGTGACCACAGTTTATAACACTTTTGCTGACAACTGAAGTTTATTTCCAGTTTTCAGCAAAAATGCCCCACAGCAAACAATGGGTTTGCATAACATCACCGATACACTTAACTGCCACACAAAAAGGGTCATACAATTGGGTGGACATTGGCAAGTTTTTTTCCTAATGGTAAAAACTGGTCAACAATGGAATAAACAAGGAAGGATGGTCTTGGGGTTGATGTAGTGATTGGATGAGGTCCATGTTTCTCAATCTTAGCAACATGTTAGCTGAGGGATTCTGGGAATTGAAGTCTACACATCTTAAAGTTGTCAAAATCGAGAAACTTTGGAGTAAATTAACTTAAGACCCCTCAAGCCCTTCTATCCTATGATTCTAAGTTTCAAAAGCAAAAAAATCAAATAAAAATAATGAATTTGAGAAATAGGCAAACTTTTATAAGTTATTTAGAAACTTCACCTGCCTCTTAAAAAGTAACCATTTAACTAGATTAACATCACATGCTGATGTTATTTCTTTAGTTTCCTTTCATCTAAATTTCTAGCTGAGGTTGTTTGCTCATATAAATCTATCTTCATCATCAGCGGGCATCATTTGGAGAAAAAAATTCAGTTATAAAGTTTACCATTAAGAAAGAAGTATTTTATGAGAAAAGTACAATGGTCTGAGGCTAAACTCCTAAGTCCGCACTAAGTCATAGAATGAAAATTTAGTTGAAACTAACCTGTCCTTAGAAACTCAAAATTAATCTAATACTAAGCGTGTAGTTGTGTGCAAATTTAGGAACCATCTTTCTTGCCAAAATGTATTATTACACCTGCAATCTTGATCTTAATTCTGATTGTTTGCAAATAAACTAAGTTTCTGCTACCAGAAAGTGGTCATAAGACTGTAGCTTGCTATATATGACTTCACTTCTAAGGCTGTTTAAGTCTTAGGATGAAGCAGCACTTTAGATTGAAGGCAAAAAGCTACTCTACAGGTGCAACTCTTTGAACCAAACACATTTTCCCCCAGTATCCTATTTCTCTGCATAGGACAACCATGCCATCCTACCCAAAATCAGATTCTTGAAGGCAGGTGTCTTGTGAGCACCCAATTCCTTTCAAAATTCCCTTTTGTTTTCTATTCTGAAAGCCTGTTCAGCTCCCATGTCGGTTTCATAATTTTTGACCAATCCTAAGTAAATATTGGTCAGAGCTTTAAGAGCAAACTTCTCCTCTTTTTGGTCATGGGAAAGCAAATCTTTTTACGATGCATCGGGCCAGATAAATGGGATTAAAGCTTAGGTTCTGCAGCCTGCATATTCCTCCTCACCCCCCCACGCTTCCATACTCCCTCCATCATCAGGATCCTACTTTGGAGATGCCCAGATGCCAGGAAAAACTCAGCAAACCCTTAAAGGAGATGAGATAGAGGTGAAGTTGGAGAATGATGGAGGGAAGGACCGCGTCTTTAAGCTGACGCACAAGGCTTTGGAAGAGAGAAAAGATGAGCAGGAGCTGTGGAGGGCAATACGGACAAGACAGAGAGACAAAGAGAGAGAGAGAGAGAAAAAACCATGAAAAATTAAAAGAACCCATAAAAGAAATGAAGGAAGGAAGAAAACCATGTTAGGAATGGATTCAAAATGGCTTATTGTCCTTGGCTTTCTGGGGTGCAACTTTTTTGAATACCCCTGGGACATTTTTGCACCTAAACATATCCTGATAAAAATGGCACATTTACCTGGACCAACGCTGTTTCTGGTTGGAATAGAGCCCAGTGCAATTTACCCCTTTCCCATTTTCCCTTGGCTGTCGCCTCCCACATTCACGAATGCCATACCTCCTTGAGGCGGTCCATGTCTTTGAGGTAGAATCCAATGTAGAAAAGACTTAGGTATGAATTTACAAATTGAAACTGTATGGAGAAGAGAAACAGAAGCCGTAAGAAGAGAGAGTTGATGAAACAAGATTAAGACTAAAAATCTATGGAGGTTCTCAGTCATCCAGTTCACGATTGTCCCAAAGGTGCTTTTTTAAGAGGCAACTGGACTTTCTAGTTTTTCTTTGTTTTGCTTCTCATCCAAGAAGCTTCTTCAGCTCTGATTGGATAGTGAGGAATGAAAGGATTTATACTCCTTGCAGACA
>JANHGC010003155.1:47423-58600 GCA_027560395.1 Boaedon fuliginosus | reverse complement strand
GCCTGGTGGGATTCGATCTGACAACCTGTTGAACAAGTCAGCAGAGACTGCAGTGCTGCATTTAACCACTGCACCAACGAGGCTCTATTTTCGAGGCACTATTTTTGGCCGGAGGGGAGCGGGGGAGGCCATTCCCCCCACCCCATGGTTCAGGAGGCCAGCTAGACCATGATCACCATGGCCATGCCCAGCCAGCAACCAGGCAGAGAACCAGTTGCTGGAATGTTTGAAACCCACCCATGATCCAGCCCCTCATCTACCTCCTCTCCACCCCACCCTACCCCACAAATTTCAGGGAAATTTGTATTACCTGATTTCTATTAAATCTTTAAATGACACCTTAGCTGTCCAGAGGTGAAGGAAGGCAAAGACAAATGTTCTTCTGTTAACTCTCTTCATTCTCCTGCATTTGCAATTCTACACTTTGCCCTAATTAAATTTTCACTTGATTAAAATTCTTTCCAGCATGATCAATTTCAGGGATGGCTTGAACATGGGAATTGGGGGCAGGGAAGGTAAGGAACAGAAGCATCTAATTTGGCAAGTGAATATTAAATGTTCTTTTTAAAAATGGTCTTGAGCTACGATGCAATTTACAAGGGGCCCCTTAGGAAGGAAGGAAGAAGTGGTGCCTGTCTCAGACAATATGTTCAGCTAAAATTCCAATTACAGCAGTTTTGTTTCAAGGTCGACAGGTGAGGATTTGAGACTTTCCCTTCAAAGGGCCAGGTTTGGCCCAAGTATTCTAGCTGCCAGCCCCAATCCAACCACCCTTCAGTTAAAATAAATCACAGATAAGACTAATCCAAATTAATGGAAATGAGCATGCCTGGATTTATGAGACTAGTTATTATTTTAATTGGATGCAGCCGTTATATCTCCTTCTGGCTTTTTGCACAGTCTCAACGACATCATTTTACCAACAAGCATGGGGACCAGTGGCTGCACTGATTGTTTTGATGAACGGGATTATAAATAGTCCTCGCTTTATGACCACAATTGGTCCCAAACATTCTGTCATTAAGTGAGGCAGTCAGTATGCGAGTTGCACCCAGTTTTACCACCTTATTTTTGTTGCATTCATTAAGGAAATCACTATGGTTGTTAAATGAATCATGCAATTGTTAAGCGAATCTGCCTTCCCCCATTGACTCTGCTTGTTGATAATGCTGGCTGATGATCACATATCCCTGGGATGCTGCAACCATTGTAAATACCTGTTGCCAAGCACCAAATTTTGATCATGTGACCAAGGGGATGCTGCCCATAGGTGAGAGGACTGGTCATAAAATTACTTTTTTTCAGAACTGACATAATTTCAAACAGCAGCAAAATGAATGGTCGTATGTAAAGGGCTACTATGGGCTGTACATTTTATGTATTTAGTATCCATTTTATATGCTTTTATATTATTTTCCTCTTGTTTTTAAACTATCGCTTGTTTTTACATTTGTTTAATTGTTTGTAAGTTGTCCAATGTCATACATGTGAGAAGGGTGGCTATAGAAATTTGACTAATAGGTAAATAAATATTCAATTTCAAAACTAGACTTTGCTAGCATTGAGCAATTGTAAAAGACATGGCACAGAGAAGATTCAGCATGGCAAGGAAATGTGTGCAAACCACTCCCCGCAAAAAAAAATGCTGGTTTTAACTGGCAGATGCACAGCACTGAGTACATCCCATCTGCTGGCCCCCATCCCCAACTCACTGATTGGCTGCCCTTCCAGGAAGTGGATGTTATGCAGCACTTCACCCTGCTTGGCCCGCAGGTTCTCCAGCCAATACCTGATGATGTTTTGGCGTTCCTGAAAACAGGATGAAAAAGCCATGGACAGTTTAGGTTAACATCCTCTCATTCAAAGTCATGCCCATGACTGGATCGTGTCTCTACAGCTCTCTTGAAAGCCATTAATTCTCTCCTACTGGATCGCAGTGTTCCACCAGCTGTGAATCACAACTCCAACCCAAGCAAATTCAGAGGACAGACTGTTCCAGGACTGAGGAAATAACCCACTCCACGAAGCTGTCCATGCAGGAAATATGGCTTTGTGTGGTGCAGGTCTGTTCTGTAGATGTGATGAAGCTATTAGCTGGGAGCAGCAGAGTGCAAGTATGAGGGCCATGGATAGGGGTGCTCTATAACCCAGACTGACCCTGTTTCGGTACACAGCACGGGAAAAATCAGGAGTTAGGAGGGGAAACCCTAAACCAGGGCTCTCCAAAGTTGGCAACTTTAAGACTTGTGGACTTCAACTCCCAGAATCCCCTAGCCACCATGGCTGGTTGAGGTATTCTAGGAGTTGAAGTCCACGATCTTAAAAGTTGCCAACTTTGGAGACCCCTGCCTTAAAAATGGAAAAAATGAGGGTCTAAGTGGATGGGATTCCAGAGGGAAGAAGGAAGTTCGCTGAAACCAAACACTCAAAAATGGAGATTGTGGGGTAAGAAAGGAGAGCCAGAGGAGGGTGTGTCAGTGTGCTCTCTGTGTTCAAAATGCATCCAATGAATGCGAAGTAGGTGAATTCATCTATTAGTCTAATTGAAATACTGTGCTAATTAGGCTGCCAGATTTGGAAGTCTGGATTACGACAAGGCTAGCCATGAGGCATTCTTAGCCTTGAATGACATTTGATTTCGTTTCCGCTGAATTTGATTGAATTTCACACTAAATGGGTACAATCCGGTACTCAACATGATCCTCCCTCTTTGCCTTCAATAAACCTGGCGATTTGTGGGCCGTGTTCATAGGGATTTCATGTGGCTCGTCCAAAGCTTCGGGGACATGAACGCAACACATAGCCCTGGGTCTTTAACCGAGTTCATTGTAGAAAGAGAAACAGACGGCCATTAGCTATAAGGACTCTACAGAGCCTCCCTGCAGAGTGGCAAACTATTAATAAAAAACAGCTCCTTGGGGACAGATCAGAGAGGTCTCTGTCCTCCTTTCCTGAGAGCACTGAGGTAATAAGTCTTTGCGAAACCCAGAGTTTGTCTGACTTAGCAAATCTTTCAATCAACCCAGCAGGCTCGTCTGCAGAGGTCCTTAACAATCAATGGATTTTCTACCAAACAGCAGCTAGAACCAAGGGGAAGGGGATTTTTCTAATAAAGGAGAATATTTATAGCTCAGGGTTGACATGAGGGTTCCTCGGTGTTCTCTGAGCTTGCTTGTTTTTTTTTGCAGTCATTTCATCACCCAACCTAGGTAACATCACCAGTGCTAGGAGATTTTCTCCTCTTTCCTGCCCCAGAGGACTCACCTGAGAAGTGAAAAAATAGAGTTCATTTTCTATGTTCTCGTAGATGTAATCTTCCTCGCAGGAGAAACTGCGCATGCCACCCCCAAATTCAGCCTTCACAGGCTTCCGCAAGCCAATCTCGTCTGCCCCCCGGAGCAAACTGCCAAGAGAGGGGCAAACAGGAGAGTGAGAAAATGAGGTTCACCCTGGGATTTAATCATCTCTCCAGCTTTTGTTTTGTAGAAAAGATGATCTGGATAATGGAAGCCTGCAAAAAAAAAATGTTAGCTGGGACTGGAATTCACGCCAGTAGTTTTTTTGCTGACCAAAAGATGAGTGAAAAATATTTCAATTCAGCAATGGGGAAAAAGGTCCTAAGAAAATCCAGAATTAAAACACTAAACCTGTTACCCTTCAAGCTGTTAAACTACAGTTCCCAGCATTCCTTTTCCTTCACTACGCTGGCTAGAGAGCCTAGAACCTGTGGCGAACATTTTTGGCACCGAATGCTGAAATGGGAGCATGCACGCATATGCACGTGTTGGAAACTGGAAGAGCAGCTCCCTGATGCGTGCATGAGTGCATGCAAGAGCACCAGAAACCGGAAGGTTAGTTTCCCAGTGCGCACATGTTCAGTGGCCACCTGGTCTTTGGGTTTCTAATGCACATACACACCAGGAAGCTGCTGTTCCAGTTTCCAGCGCTCCCACATGCATGAAGACCAGCTGGCTGGCGCGCATGCACACGCTGAACCCAGAACAGCAACAGCCAACGGCAGCGTGCCCAGAGAGATGGCTCTGTGTGCCACTTCTGGCACACATGGCATAGGTTCGCCATCACGGGCCTAGAAGTTTAAAAGAAGGATCACAATTTCTGGTCTACCTTGTTTTGGGTCTTCTACATTTGCTGGAATAATGTGGCTTCTCTCTGCTCAGAAGCACCTGACAGTGAGATGGGTAGCATATAAATTTAATAAATAAATATGTCCTGTATTGATTTTGATGTTTATATACCAGCCGTTTGCAAGTTGGTGCCCTTCAGTACAAACACGCAAGACACTAGAATGAGAAAACCTGATCTACAACATTAAATATAGCAAGAGGACAAGTTCCATCTACTGCTTTCTGTAACTTGGCAAGTAGTTTTACTATTTTATGTTTACTCTGATTAAGGAGAAATTGGACTCAGCAGATGACCTTTAAGAGACCACAAGAATGTCACAGATTATATTACCTACCGTATGCTGCATTCTGCACTATTTCTCTGTGATGGAAATCCACCTGGAGGAGCATTGACAACATAGAGTTTTGGGAACATAGAGCTTTCTCAGAGAAACTGTGGAGCCTCTTATGGAGAGGGGGGGAAGAGGTTCAAGACAGCTACACACTAAAATCTCTCAGGATTAGAACAGGGGTGTCAAACTCAAGGCCTAGTGGGCACTTACTTGGGAGCCAAAACGGTGCTCATGGGGACTCCTGTAAGGGTCAGGGGTAGGATTATGCTGGTTTTCCGAACTGGTCATAATTTCCGCTACCGCTCTGCCAGAACTGGTCCAAACTGGCTGAATACCACCTCTGTATATAAGTCTAAGTGCTATTGCAATACTGGACCACGCAATACTGGAAAATATATCCATTTTCATGCTTTTGCTCCATCCCTTTAGACCAATGTTTCTCAACCTTATCAACTTTAGAATATTTGAACTTCAACTCCCAGAATTCTCCACTTATCCTTCTCCAAGATTGAGAAACGCTAAGTCTTTACTGCCCATCTACTTCTGCCAACTTGCCCATCTATCCCTCTTGCCAACCTCCAAGAGGACTAACCTTTCGTAATTTGCTGTGACAAAGAATGCATAGACCCGGGTGTGCTTGTGGTGCCGAATCTGGATGATGAGCTCTGGGATTCCCAAACGGATGTGGTTCAACAACCATAGTAATGTGTGGTCATCAGTTGTATCTGGTAGGATGAAACACAAATGCATGCTTTCTAATTATGCGACGACTAGTTGCACTTGCAATCTTCCTCCGGTTGGAAGTTAATGCCATTAATTAATTAATTCACTCACTCACTCACTCACTCATTCATTCACATACTGCACGCATTTATGCCGAATATAAAAACACATTCCAAACACCCACATTTAAAGTTCCAATGCTTTGAGGCAGAGTTGGAAACCTACTACTCTCAGGATCCCTGATTATCTGCTATGTTGGCTGGGCCTTCTGGAGATTAGAGTTCAACTATAATTAGGAGGCACAGGTTAAGTTTGTCCTGTGTCATGAATAATACTCAGCATGACATTGGGTAAGACTAACACTCCCAAGAGACAGAAAATAAAAGGGTTATCTGTGGCAATCACAGGCCTTCACATAATTTGTTATACTGATATGGTGCCTCCATGTCAGTAACAACCAACCTAATTGGTGGACATCCATTAATGTGGCAGCCCTGTCACAAATTCTCAAATGCAGAGATGAATATAACAGTGCTCAACATGATATACATGTTGAACAACTTCCAAAACAATGTAGAGAACTTTCTTCCTGGTTGACTTCAAACATATCTCCCGTGGATAGCCACTTCCAAGGGTCTGTGCATCAAAGTCAGCAAAATGGCAGTGTCACAATGGAAGCTGATGGACTTTATTGCGACACTCTGTTCACCATCTTGCTAGTTTGAACACAGTAATCTAATTTTGCAGATGCTGCTGACTACAGGGGTTCTCTTATATAGTATAAATCTTTCTGGGGTCTGAATTAGCTCAGGAACAAAGTGGCAATCAGTGAAGACTGTGGTACTGTGTTTTCCTGAAAATAAGCCCTATCCAAAAATAAGACCCAGCACGATGTTTACATGTGCTCCTAATATAAAAATAAGCCCTACTTAAAAGCCTGTGCAGCCGGTCACCCATCCATTCTGTCTAGTTGCTTGCAGTGCTACCGACACGGGATGAGGCGAGGCAGGTGGGAGGGGTGTAGCTGCCCCACGTGTCCCTCACCGGTTTACCTCAGGGCCTCTGCAGCCAACCATCCATGCCCCAACAACTGCCTTGTGGCAGCACAACCAGCAGCCATGTCCATCAGGAACCCATGTGACCGCCAGCCCATTTCTTCTGCTTGCTTGTGGCCACAACGGAGTGCCAGTCACACAGCCACAAGGTGAGGCAGGTGTCGGGGCATGGATGGCCCGGCTGCAGGGGCCCTGAGGTAAGCTGGTGAAGGGCGTATGGGAGAGTTCCACACCCCACTTCGCCTCGTGGCTGTGGCATCAGCACATCGCTTGGCCTCCTGTTCTGTTGCGGCTGTGAGCAAGCAGAAGTGGACCGGTGGCCATGCGGGGTCCTGCTAGACATGGCTGCTGGTGCTGCCACTGTGAGGCATTTGTCAGGGCATGGATGGCCTGGCTGCGAGGGGCCCTGAGGTAAACTGGTGTGGGGCGTGTGGAGCAGCTTCACCCCAACTGCCTCATGGTGGCGGCACTAGCACACTGCGCAGCCTCCTGCCCTGTTGGGCTGTGACAAGCAAAAAAAGTGCGCCTCCCATACGTGGAAAAAAAAATAAGACCTCCCCCGAAAATAAATAATGCTTATTTTGGAGCCCCCAAAAATATAAGACGGGATCTAATTTTCAGGGAAACACAGTATTTTATGATAGCAGCTAATCACCTCACTTGCTGTTGTTTGCTGCATTCCACTGCAGTTTTCAAATCAAGCATTAAGCAATTCCCACATCAAAACTGACACAACTATTGCATCAGCCCGATGACTCTATCCCTGTCCAGGAATAACTCTAGCATGCACATCACCAAAAGTGTGGTTTAGTGTTCAATGTCAGAGTCTCCTCTTTTTCATCTGGCTCCACCTAAGCTAAGTCTCCCAGTATGGCCAGTGCAGAATCTTTATTGCTCTCTAGAACTGAACAGTTAATTGTCTTCTGACAGTTATGGTTGCTGCTACCGTGTTATAACCTTCAATGTCACCTTTTCCTCCCTCCTTTTCCTCAGCTTGCAGGATGCCCTCCTTTCTGCTTCCCATCTCTGTGCAAGGTCACAGTGGATTATTTACACTGTCAGCTTTCCTGTCCTAGGAGGTTCTAGCTCCCCATATATTTTGCTGCAGTAAATATCCAGGACCAAACCCATCTTCACTATGAAGTTAACTGATGGACTTGGGGCCAGTCCTTGTCTCCCAGCAAAACCTGCCTCACAGGATTGTCGCTGTGAGCAAGAACTGGAAAGCGAGCTAGGCACATAGACTTTCTTGAGTTCCGGGAAGAATGCCAGAATATAAATCTAATAAGATTGGTAGGCCAATAGTGAAAATAGTTTTAGGCTCATTCCCAAAGTATGTAGTGATGCTGAGTGAGCGCAACCCAATTAAGAACAAAGTATTGTTTTCCCAGGACAGTGGAAATAATTTCCATGAATCATTCCATTTACTGCCTCCTATTGCTGCTGTTTAAAACCTGCACAGCCTCTTCTGATGCTTTGATGTATAAGAGGGAAAAAACCCGGTACATTACTTCTTACTCCAATTCTCCTGCACAACTTTGTGTCTTTCTGTCTCTCTTGAAGTTTCTAACTATCATGTGCCTATGATGCTATTTAAGTCCAGTTAATTATCTGCTGGACCACATATGACCTTGTTATAAGCATAGCTGAGATAATTGCAAACTTATTTTAGGGAAGGCCAGCTATCAATATGAATACAAAGAAGATTAAGGTAATTAATGAGCATAAAATAATGTTCGGAGCATGTGCTTTTAAATAGCCAGCAGTTAGTGCTATCAGTCATAAGTCATTGTAAAGATATTCCATCTTTCTCTACTTAATGGATTTTCTGAACTATGAGAAAAACACAGGGAAAAAACAGAAAAATTGAGGAAAGTTACAAGAGAAGGCAATGGTATCTGGGCCCCATAAATCAAGCAATAAGATTATACAATATAATATTATGAATATTGACATTCTGGACAGATTCAGATAACATCCTAAACTAGGATAACGAAACAAGAATTGCTGTACTCACACATTTTGACCAAATAAACCATACTATGGATTAACATAATGCCTTGGTTGCAATCAAATGTTAAGAAATGAGTTCTGGTCTTGCAGCACAATAGATCA
Organism: Boaedon fuliginosus; assembly: GCA_027560395.1. Taxonomy (NCBI): domain Eukaryota; kingdom Metazoa; phylum Chordata; class Lepidosauria; order Squamata; family Lamprophiidae; genus Boaedon; species Boaedon fuliginosus. The sequence continues at coordinate 50,230 of JANHGC010003155.1, read as the reverse complement.
AGCATCACCAAAACCCATTTTAGCCTGGTGTAGTGTCATGTGAACTCAAGAGTTGCTGCGTTTTCTACCACACTGTTTGAACACATTTTATAGGGAATAACTTGCATCCTAGAGAGCAGCCTTATGATCTAGTTACAGAGAGTGCAGAATTTCCCGTTCCATTATGAACGGGGACATATCTCTCTTTTCATACCAGCAAATCCATGGACATAATAACTAGGTTAGTCCTTGAATCCCTACCAGCTTTGTAAATTTATGTCACATTTTATTTCCAAATATGTACACCAGCTTCTTTTCACAATTCTTCTGTTTAGGGCAAAACATGTACCTTGTTAATTTGTGAAAATATTGGAATATACTGCATATGTTTTTAAATGGAACCCTGCCCAACATTTACAGGAGTGTATGTTTTAGATATCTATATTAAGCCACAACATGAAGTATATGGATTTGGTATTAAGTATAAACCTGTTCGATAGATGCTAGTTTCTGGCACCCAACCTTTGGACACCAATCTCCCAATCTACAATGGGCCCCAACCACTGTAATCTTCCAGAAATTCCTTAAAACATGGCTTTTTCAGGATCCCCTCCGACAGAGAGCCCGTGTGTGAGCTGCATCACGTATAATATTCTGATATGTTCTGTTTTGTCACCTTGTTTTTTTATTTATATTTAGCTGTTTTAAACAGCTTTGCTATAATGTTTTATGGATAGTCTCAACTTACAAGAATGTGTTTAGCAACTGTTCAAAAATAGAACGGCACTGAAAAGAGTGGTTTACAACCGGTCCTCGCACTTACAACGATTGCAGCATCCCTACGGTCATGTTATCAAAATCTGGTTGCTTGGTGACTGACATGTATTTACAACTGTTGCCTCATCCTGGAGTTGTGTGATTGCCATTTGCCACCCTGCCAGCAAGCTTCTGACAAGCAAAGTCAATGGGGGAAGCCGGATACACTTAAAGACTGAACGATTGACTTAACAACTCCAGTTACCAATTGCTTGTGGCAAAAAGATCATAAAATGAGGCAGGAGTCACTTAAGAGCCACTTTGCTCAGCAACAGTTCTGGTCTCAACTAAGATCATAAGTCAAATACTACCTGTAATTGTTGGTTTTATTGCAAGTGTAGGCTGCCCAGACTCACTTTGTGCGAGATGGGTGGCCATATAAATTCGATCAATAAATAAATAGGAAATCCTCTGTGAGTGACTGAATGAGGAACTGTCTCTAGGTCCAGATGAATCCAGTACCATGGATAAAGTGAAAAATGCTGGGAGTTGGGAAGTCTTTGGTGCTCTCTGAGCTTGGTTATTTTCTTGCAGACATTTCATTACCCAAACTAGGTAACATCATCAGTGACTAGCAAATATCCTCCTTTATCGATGACTTTATAATCAACGAGGTGATTTGAATATCTTGAACTACCATGAAAGTGAGAGTTTAGGGGATCCATCATTTTTCACCTTTCCAAAAAACATCATTCCATTTTCCACAAACCAGAGAAACTCTCTGAATACATTTGGAGGGAAAACTTACACTGATGCATTATTTCCTATTCAAACTTAGCCGCTTCGAGTTCTCCTTGACTGGGGAAGAGAAGCGGGGTATAAATCTAAATAAGTAAATAATAAATAAATAAATAAACCTGAAAGTCTAGCTAACATTCAGGTTTGAATAGGAATTATAGAGCCTCGGTGGCGCAGGGGTTAAATGCAGCACTGTAGCCTATCTCTGCTGACTTGTTCAGCAGGTGGTCAGATCAAATCCCGCCAGGCTCAAGGTTGACTCGGCCTTCCATCCTTTCTAAGGTCGGTGAAATGAGGACCCAGATTGTTGGGGGGGGGGGCAATAAGCTGACTCTGTAACTGCTTGGGGAGTGTTGTAAAGCTCTGATAAGCAGTGTATAACATCTGAGTGCTATTGTTATCCATGTTGTAAGACGCCCAGAGTCCTTCGGGAATTGGGCGGCATAAAAATGTAAACTAAACTAAAAATAAAATAAGCCAGTATGAAATATTTTACCGTGACTGTATTCCAGCATTATTTATTTATTATTTATTTATTGGATTTGTACCCCGCCTCTCTTCACCCCGAAGGGGAACTCGAGGCGGCAAATCTAGCATTGATTGCTAGAATTGATTGCTCAGGGTTTGAGAGAACAATTATTATTATTTTTAAAAACCAAATAAACAATTCTAAAAATTGCATTTCTTTTCCGACCTGCTACTTTTAGCAAAATGTTGCTAACCCTTGGATCCCTGTATTAAACTAGTCTTGCGCGTGGTTAACTGCCTCTGCGTTTCCAATTGGAAAGTACATACTGTTCCTTTTCCATATAAAAATGTCTCATTAAGGTGTGGGAGCGCACTTGGATGTCCAAAATAGCTTCCAATTTCCAAAGGAGATCCGACACACAGTTTAACCGTGCTTGGAAGGCATTTTTAGAAGATCGTTAAAATTACAGGCCTGTACCAGTGTGAAATCTGCATTTTGTCTTCATTTAGTCTTTTAAACACTTTGGCTCAATGTGTCTCAATTTTGGCAACTTTAAAAGGAGTGGGGGATTCTGGGAGTGGAAGTCCTCCCCTCTTAAAGCAGGCTGGCTGGGGGATTCTGGGAATGGAAGTCCATCCCCTCTTAAAGCAGGCTGGCTGGGGGATTCTGGGAGTGGAAGCCCACCCCTCTTAAAGCAGGCTGGATGGGGAATTCTGGGAGTGGAAGTCCTCCCCTCTTAAAGCCTCCTGGCTGGGGGATTCTGGGAGTGGAAGTCCATCCCTCTAAAGCAGGCTGGCTGGGGGAT
>JANHGC010003155.1:5733-19740 GCA_027560395.1 Boaedon fuliginosus | reverse complement strand
GGTGTACCTTGGTGCACCCATATAACACCTGTCCTCTGCGAGCTGCACTAGCTCGCAATAGTCTTATGGGTGCAATTTAAGGTGCTAGTGACAACTTTTAAAGCCCTTCATGGCTTAGGAGCGGGTACCTATGAGACCGTCTTCTACCACCTCATGCCTCCCAGGGCTCAGTTAGATCCCACAGAGTTGGCCTGTTACGGGTCCCGTCAGCTAAACAGTGCCGGCTGGCAGGTCCCCAATCTAAGGCCTTCTCTGTAGCGGCACCGGCCCTCTGGAACCAGCTACCCGTGGAAATCCAGACCATTCCTAGTTTGTTGGCCTTCCGCAGAGCCACTAAGACCTGGTTCTGTTGGCAGGCTTGGAATTGATACCCCCCTGGAAGAATAATTTTTGTATGGTGTGTGATTGTATTTTGTTATTTTATCATTGTATTAATTGTTTAAACATGTTTTATCTCATTGTATTTTTAATTATTGTAAGCCGCCTCGAGTTCCCCTTGATCGGGGAAGAGAGGCATGGTATAAATCAAATTAAATGATTAATTAATGTGAGAAAACAGGAGAGTGTGAGAAAGAAGCTCAAGATTGCCTCACTTTGATGCTCTGTGGTATCAGAGTGAAGAAAAGAGAACGTGATTAGGCTTTTAGCACTATATCAGCCCTTCAAGGTAGACCAGGTATTAAAATAAATACATGAGAAATATGGGGATTCTATTTCAGCTACATTATGGTAAGAGAAATTAATTCCCCTCTGTTGATTTAAAAAATCCACTACTAACAATTAATATGTCTCTATTAAGTGTTAAAAAATTAGATATTGGTTGATTGTAAAATAATCATCTTGAAAGCCAGCTTATTTTTCCACCAGGAGGCTCTCCTGTTCCAATCAATCTCTCCACTTCTACCCACTCAAACACACACACACACACACACACACACACTGCATCACATTTGCAGTTAATTAAGCAAACCGATGAGTCTGTAATTTGTTGAATTCCCTCTTGTAAAGATGGGAATTATCATTACAAGTAAATAGGCATACAGGCATATTTATCCATAAATACAAACAGTAAAGCCAAAATTAGTGCCCACCGAGTTGAATTACTTTTAATTAACACAGGAATTGAATCATTGTGGAACCTTTTCTGGTCTTAAATAAGCAACTGTTTGTATCTTCTGCAGGCAAGACCAGGCGCCAAGCTGCTAGGGGTCTTCTATAAGTGACTTTTTAGATCCAAATATTCATCTTTTCACATTTCCTTAAAATGCTTCAGGTGGAATGGTGCCATTTATATGGAATAGAGCCCACCTCGGGGATATGCTAAAAAAATAAATAAATCACTCGGTTCTAACTGCTTGGGGAGAGGATAGCAGTTTTCCAGTATTTGAGAGGCTGCCACAAAGGAAGGGGGTCAATTTATTTCCAAAGCTCTAGAGGGCAGGACAAGAAACAATGGACAGAAACTAATGAAGGAGAGAAGCAACCTGGAATTGAGGAGAAAGAAACTACCTACCAGTGAGCAAGGTGCCCTTACCACTGTTACCTACAGTGAGGAGAATTAACCAATGAAACAGTTTGCCTTCAGACGTTGTGGGTCCTTCATCACTGGAGGCTTTTAAGAAGAGATTGGACAGTCATCTGTCAGAAACGGTATAGGATCTCCTGCTTGAGCTGGGGGCTGGACTAGAAGACCTCCAAGGTCCTTCCTTCCAGCTCTGTTCTGATTCTGATCCCCGCCTCCACCCCCAAATTCTTCATAGCAGCATATCTCTTATATTTCAAAAACAGTTTATCGAGCCACACCTTTCTGCAGTAGTATTATGCTCTCATTAGCTTTGTGGACCTTGTTATTTCTAATAGGCAGTTTTTTGTTCGCTGTTTATGCTCAGCTGTGTTCCTCCGGGGTAGTAATGTTTGTAATTCTTTCCCTAAATTGTTACAGCAATCAAACATTCAGATGGGGTCTTGTAACCTATGGAGGAAGAAGGCACATTCCCTAATCGTTCTGAAGAAAATTGGTGGTTATTATCAAGTCCAGTTGAATCAACCAATTAATGCAACATGATTCCCCTACCCCTTGAAGGAAAACATGAAACAGAGAAAGACCTTCTACATGAGGCTACCACATGAAACATGTCACATTTAATTAGACTGGAAGGAGGTTGTTTCTCAGACCGAACTCCAAGTACAGATTCCAGTAGTACAGACTCTACGTAGTTCAGGGGTGAACTGTTGAGTTATTTTGTGTTCTCTGAGCTTGGTTGTTTTTCTGCAGACATTTCATTACTAGGTTAGATGATCAGGGCATGGAAGAATGATGATATCATTGAGCCTAGTAATGAAACGTCTGCAGAAAGGCCACCCAAGCTCAAAGGACACCAAGAACCCAGCAATTTACAAAACAGAGCAAATTACCTGCCGCAATAAAGGAATAAGTAGCATTCCTTTTGGCCCCAGCTCAGTCTAGGACCTAAAATCTGCTGGGTGATCATTTTCATTGGTGCCCTTTGGAATGCGTGGATTTCGTTGTGTTTATTTATTTGGACTATTGATATTTCTATGCCACTCCATTCCAAATGACTGTGAGCAATGTGCAGCCAAAATAAGGATTAAAATAACAGATGAACAAAAAAAATATAATGATACAATGAAAGAGGGAGGGAGGGAGAGATTCCACAAGAGGTATGCTGCAGTCGAAAACAATTCTCCAGATAGAAGTCCTTGGGGACAGGACCATCCTAGCAGGTCTTCTATTCCAAATCTCACAGGATGGAGAAATTCATTTTGGAGCAGGTGACAAGCAGGTCGTAAGCCATGTAGGACTTTGCAAGTAAGACATTTAATGTCTTGAACTGCACCTAGGAACTGACTAGCAGCTAATGCAATTCCAAAAGTTAGAGGTGTTGTATTAGTCAAGCTAAACATGTTCGTCACTGCCTGGCATGCTGAACCACTGGAAGCTTCCAGAGGGCCTTCAAAGGCAGCTGCCTGTAGACCAGTACCTTAATTGCTCTAGTCCAGTTAAGGTCTTGGCTGGAGCAGCATGGTGGCCTAGTGGTAAAGATGCTCATGTCCCATTCGGAAGGTTGAGAGTTCAGTCATAGGTAGTGACAGATGTTTCTCTCTCAGGGCACAGAGAAAATATCTGCTGTAAGCTTTGGGTAGGCGTCAGGAAGGGCATCCAGCCAGTGAGTAAACGCTCAGCTCCATTCAGTCACCTTGACTCTACCCCAATTAAGGGATTACAAGGTCATAAAAAGAAAAAAATAATAATTTAACGTATTGATAATCTGTCAGCCCTTTGAAATTGTAACAGGGATTCCAAGAATGCTACTCTTCGTCGTAGGGTAACAGAATCTTGAAATGTGGAGTCCTTGGAGCTTGGCGCTCTCTGAGCTTGGTTGTTTGCTTGCAGATGTTTCGTTACCTGCCTAGCTAACATCCTCAGTGCTAGTGAGTGTGGGGTTTGCTGGCTGTTTATATCCAGTAGACTGTAGACTGGCGGTTAGCCTTGCCTTGTTGATTTGCAAATCTGGTAGCAATTGATGGGGCCGGAGGGATTACCCTGTGTTTAGGCCTTTGTTTGGTTCAAGTGACATATTTTCCTTTGTTTCCTTTAATGACTTGTTTCTTTCTTATCTGTCTCCCAAAGGGGTCTTTTAGATGAGATTCCTGGCTTTTTGTCCACCCTGCTTATGTGCCTGCTTCATCTTTAGGTATGGCAGCTTCAGCCTCAGCTAAGAGTATTCCATATTCCATTTCCCATTTCCTGTTCTCTCATTATCTTTGATTAGCCTAAGCCTTTGAAAGCAATTTTTGAGATTGATCTGAAGGTTGAGCAAATTTATACTCCAAAACAGGATCCAAAAACAAGCAAGAAAAGGAAATCTCTTTCCTTCCAGGAAAGGTCTTCAACTCTTTAGAAAAGGAAAGCACAAATGGAAAAATAGTTTAAGCTGGTAAAACCAGTTTGAAGAAAATAAAAAGAGAGTGATTTTTCTCCTCTCATAATATCAGAAGTCAGTGTCTAGGGAGATTCTCAGTCATCCAGATCATGGTTGTCCCAAAAGTATTATTTTTTTCAAAAGGCAATTTTTTTCAAAAGGTAATTTTCCTTGAAGACATTTCGCTTTTCATTTAAGAAGCTTCTTCAGTTCCGACGAAGGAAAAATTCAAAATTCCAAATTGCCTTTTGAAAAAGCACTTTTGGGACCCCCAGAACGCAGTATTTTCTAATCAGAAAGAGATGAATTCAAGATGTGTGAAATTATTTTTTTTACCTAATGTGGTTAAATCATTGCTAGTGGATCTGTTTTTTGATCCCTGACATAAAAAGTGCCATCATCCATCTGAATTTATCATTGCTGTCTGAATGACTTAAGCCAGGATAGTCTAAAGTCGCAGACTTTAAACCCTGCAGATCGAGGACAGTCTATTTTTGAATACCTATTGCAGAACACTTTTATGAAGTGCTTATCAAGATACAAAAAAAGATGCTGAGGCCTTAGAAAGAATGCAGAGAAGAGCAACAAAGATAATAAAGGCCTCTGGAGGCTAAATCATACAATGAACATGATTAAGGGAACTAGGTATGTTTAGCCTGACAAAGAGAAGTCTTAAGGATGACATGATAGCTGTCTTCTAATACCTGAAGTGCTGTCTCAGGGAACTCGCCGCCTCGAGTTCCCCCTTTGGGGTGAAGAGAGGCAGGGTATAAATTTAATAAATAAATAAATAATAATAAGAGGGCATTGATGTATTCTCCATACCACCTGAAGGCAACACAAGAGCAAAGGGTGGAAGCCCTTCAGAGGGAGATCCAACCTGGAAATGAGGAGGAATTTCCTCACAGAACAATTAATGAATGGATCAGCTTGCCTCCCTGAGTTTTTTGTGCTCCATCGCTGGAGGCTTTCAAGAAAAGATTGGAGATCCATTTGTCTGGGACGCTTAAGGACACTTGCCTTGGGCAGGAGGTTGGATTAGAAGACTTCCAAGGTCTGCTCCAGTCTTATGATTCCACGTTTCTTCAGCCACCAGAAAAACTCTTGAATTCTCTTAAGGGATTTAATTTAATTTAATTTATTAAATTTATACCCCCGCCTCTCTTCCCCGGTCAGGGGGAACTTGAAGCGGCTATGAAGCAGAACCCTCCGTCAGAGGAACTGAAGGGACCTTGTCATTTATTGAGTTAATTCCAACTTTGTTATTTTTCTTTAGGACCAGGTAGCTTCACAGGCGAGGACAGCGTTGAGTTCCATGTGCATGGTGGCCCAGCTGTGGTGAGCGGCGTCCTGAATGCTTTGGGTGGGTCTTTCAATATTTTGGCTGATCCTTCATTCCCAACCATTTTTAGGGGTGCAAGGGAAGGTTATCCCTTTAGTGGGGAAGCAGTAAAGCAGGGGTGTCAAATTCGATTTCATTGAGGGCCTCATCAGGGTTGTGTTCGACTTCAGGGGGTTGGGGTGGGCGTGGCCAGCTCGACATCACTCCTGTCGGGGGCACCTGTGGTGGCCCGAGTGCTCTGCCAGTGAAAATGGGCTCCCAAGCTCCATTTTCGGATTCTACGGCCTCCTGCAACCTCCTGCCAGTGAAAACGCTGTTTGCAGAGCGGTCCCATGGGCCAGAACTAACTTCCCTGTGGGCTGGATCCATCCCCCAGGCCTTGAGTTTGACACCCCTGCAGTAAAGGATCCCCGTGGAAAATGTCTTCCTGATTTCAGGTGCACTTCCCGAGCTGCGCTTTGCTGAGCCTGGAGAATTCACCAAACGGGCCTTCCAGAACGGCAAGCTAGACCTCACGGCAGCTGAAGGCCTAGGAGACCTGATTCATGCTGAGACTGAAGGCCAGCGTCGGCAGGCCTTACGTCAGATGGACGGGGAATTGGGTCAGCTCTATCAGCGCTGGACTGACACCCTCACGAAGGCAAGGAACAGCCTCTCTGCGTGAGAGCGGGTTTAGAAGTCTTAGAAACAGGAACAGCTCCGTTTATTTGTTTATTGAAGTTATATGCTGCCTGTCTTGCTATTCAAAGGGTCTCTGGGTGGTTTATAATGTAGTAATAAAAACAGAAATATAAAAACAATTATTAATACAATTAATACAATTATTAATAATCCTTGACTTACGACCATAATTGAGCCCAAAATTTCCATTGCTAACCAAGACAGTTAAATGAGTTTTGCCCCATTTTACGACTGTCATTGCCATAGTTGTTAAATGAATCACTGCAGTTGTTAAATTAGTAACACGGGTTGTTAAATGAATCTGGCTTCTCCGTTGACTTTGCTTGTCAGAAGGTCGCAATTGTGATCTAATGATCCTGGGATACTGTAACGGTCATAAATACATGCCAGTTGCCAAGCATCTGAATTTTGATCACGTGACCACAGAGATGCTGCCGTGATCATAAGCATGTTTGACTTTTCAAGTGAGTCAGCTTGCATGACATGGGCAGAGTATGATCAGTGACGGGATTCAACCAGTTCCCCTTGATATTTCCCCTTGGGGAAATGAGGCGGGGTATAAATTGAATAAAAATAAATAAATAAAAATAAATAAAGTTCGCACCTATTTGTGAGCACCGGTTGTTAACTTTTTGGGCAGTTTGGAGAACCGGTTTTTGGAAGAAATCTCCTTTTGTTTTTGTTTTTTTTTCGTTTTACAGGGCTAAGGAGTGGGGAGGGAATGGGGAGTTTGCAGTATCCTTCCCCTACCATGCCCACCAAGCCAGAACCAGTAGTAAAAAAATTTGAATCCCACCACTGAGTACAAGAGCCTTTGTTTGGCAATCTTGGCTTCAGGTGGTTAAACCAGCAGGCTAGAAAATGGAGACCACGAGTTCAAGTCCTGCCTTAACCATGAAAGCAAGTGCAGAGAAGAGCAGCAAAGATGATTAGGGGACTGGAGGCTAAAACATTTAATGAGGTGGTTGCTGGAATTGGGCATGTCTAGTTTAATGAAAAGAAGGACCAGGGGGTGACATGATAACAGGGTCCAACTATCTCAGGGGCTGCCACAAAGAAGAAGGGGGGCCAAGCTATTCTCCAAAGCACCTGAAGGCAGAAAAGAAGCAATGGATGGAAACTAATCAAGGAGAGAAGCAACCTAGAACTAAGGAGAAAATTCCTTACAATGAGAACAGTTAATCAGTGGAACGGCTTGCCTCCAGAGGTTGCGGGTACCCCATCCTAAGAGGTTTTTAAGAAAAGAGTGGATAACTATTTTTCCAGGATGATATAATGATTCCTGCCTCGGGCAGAGGGTTGTACTAAAAGACATTCAAGGTCTCTTCCAGCCTTATGAGCTGCTACCCACTTCTTGCATTGAGTGACTAGGCTGATGTAGGAGGCCGTATCAGCTCATAAAACCTTATGGCTTTTAATAGCATTAGCCCGTCAGAAAAGGCCCTATCAGACTCATTTATTAGATAGACTATTACTCATTTATATGGAAAAGTCATCAAATATTCCATAAATATTTAAACATCCTTTCTCTGCAGCCTTCTCCCCCTCCTCCTCTTCCCCCCTGAAGAAAAATAGCTCTCAGTCCTTTTCTTCTGCAGACCCTGGCCCATCTGGAGGCCTTCATCGACTTCAGTGAAGATGACAATATTGAGGACGATGTCCTTGCTCAAGGTGGGTCTTCCTTCTGCTGGGGAGGAATCCTCAGGGCATGGTTAAAAAAAGGCAAGATGTCAGCCACAGTAGCACAATCCAAGCAGCATCTATTTACCTTCACACACATGAAAAAGCAACCAGAGCTTCAATAATTCAGTTGTGACCACCCCTGTGAGTTTTTTAATCACTACTTGCACATACGCACTACACTACTTGTACACCCCTGTGTTTGTTCCTTTCTTTTTCTTTGGAAATCACTGTTAGAAACTCACTGAGGCCAAGCTGCCTTTTGGTGAACATTCTCCAGAAAATCCCAAAGGTGCTTTTCAAAAGGCAGCGGGATGTATTTTTTTCCCCTTGAAGGCATTTTACTTCTTATCCAAGAGGTTTCTTCGGTTCTGGCTGAAGGATATGGAATTCTTCACCATTCAGCCAGAACTGAAGAAGCTCCTTGGATGAAAAGCAGCAAAACCTCTTCAAAGAAGAAAACAAAGAGAAAACCAAGAAAGTCCAGTTGATTTTTTTGAAAAGCATCTTTGGGACAACCATGACCTGGATGATTGAGAACCTCCATAGACACGAGCTCCAGGAAAGAAACCAGAGGATTTCTTGCAAGATCCTAGTCCTCCAAAACAGTGGCAAGGAGGGAAAGAAGCCAGGGATGGAGGAAGGGATGGTCAGTGCATCCACCACGATGGTCTTTTTTTTTCGTATAGTGGAAAACGCTGTCAAGGCCTTGGAGAAGGAGCTGACGGAGCATTTGCAAGATGGCCGCCGTGGGCAGAGGCTGCGGGATGGAGTCCATGTAGTCATTGCAGGACCTGCTAATGCTGGGAAGAGCAGCCTTCTCAACCAGTTGTGTGAGTAGCACTGGGGGCACGTGAAATGGTGGAATGGGTGGGCGGGTAGTCAGACAGTGGTCAAGGGAGGAAGGCAGGAGTCTTTCAGGATTTTGCCGAAAGGTTCATCAATCACCTTTTAAGAGGAACCTTCTCAAAACCCTGAACAACAAATCTGAGGCCGTCAACACAAAGGAATAGTTACCGCGTGAGCTCTCTGAAGGATGCAATCATGTTTTAATTTTTATTTTATTTATTTATTTTTATTTATTTATTCAATTTATATCCCGCCTCTCTTCACCCATTTCGGGGAACTCGAGGCGGCATTTTGGCATTATTTCATTATCAGAACAAACTGAAACAGTAGCAAATAAATAAATAAAAGCATCTCATGTAAGTACCTGCCACAAAACACCCCAGACTTAACAGTTGTGAGTTAGCAAGACAAAAAGACCTGGTTAGTGGACATTGCAGTGCCTGGGAGAGAAAAGAAAGAACTGGAGAAAAATCACAAAGTACAAAGGTCTTCAGATAGAACGACTATGACAAAAGAAAGCAAAGAGCATACCAATAGTAATAGGCACCATGGGTGCAATTCTAAAACAACTAGTGCACCATTTGAACACCATTGGCAGTGACAAAATCCCCATTGGTCTGTTGCAAAGGGAGCTTTACTTGGAACAACTTAAATCCTGCAACAATACTTTTAACACCACTAAACAAGGACATCTGCCTATCCCAGGTCCTTCAGAAAGCGTTGGTAGGTGGATAAAAACACCAGATCCTGTCTAAACATCTGACTGTCTATGTCAGGGGTGTCAAACTCATGTCGTCACGGTTGTGTCACATGACATATTGGGATTTTTCTCCCCTTCACTAAACTGGGCGTGGGCATGGCCAGTCCGTGAGGCATCTAGCCCTGGTCTGTGTGACCAACCATAATAATAATTTTAAAAATCCATATCATGGTCTAAAGTAAAAATCACAACATTGCCGCCTCGAGTTCCCCAATTGGGTGAAGAGAGGCGGGATATAAATCAAATAAATAAAATAAATAAATAAATAAATCTTATCTAAAGCCTCTTAATCGTCATTTTTAAAATCAATTTTAATGCCTGAATTATCGCATAAGACCCTTTTGGCATTGAAAAGCAGTCAAAATTCAATTTTTCAGAAATAGTATATTACACTATTTAATTGATGTAACACTGACAGAATTGCGTATCAAAGTTGAGATTATGTTTGAATATCCTTTCCCTTCTCCATAATACTAATTCTAAATACTCAAATATATATCTTTGTAGGTACTGTATGTCTTCTAGTGAAAAGTTCAGGGTCCTTTTCCCCATCTGTTAATTTTGTTTAATAATAGAGCATGTAAAAGATTCCCCCAGGAAAATAATATTGTTAAGACTATTAACAATACTACTATTTGTTCTGAAAGAATTCAAGGAAATAAAGCAATAACAAGGAAGTTCATTTTAAAAACACCACTGTCCTTGGAGTAACAAAGAGCAATCCTAAGATAGCTTTAGCAACCCAAAACTATTAAAAAAGAATAAGAAATTGTAAGCAAAAAAAAAATATTGAAGCATGGAATAAGAAAAGGAAAAGGAAATCTAACTAAAGGTATTTTACACTGATACTGTTCATAATATTTCTCATTCTTTTCTACTTTTACAAACCATTCTTGCTTCCATTAGAGGTACATCCTGCTTAATACACTGGCTTTTATGGCTTTTTAGCCTACAAGAAAACAACTAATTAGGCTCAGGGAGCATCATCAAGGGCTCCTCATTTCATTCCCGAGCTACAGATGTTCTCTTTTATAATATTCTTCTTTATTGGTGCTCATCTCTTTGACAACAGTTTGTGAACACAGGTCTACGGGTTCTCTGAAAGCGCAAGCCACAGCGAGAATGGTCTTGTGCAAGACAAATAAACCTCTGTCAAAAAATAATCTGGCTGGTAGGCTGGTGGAATAGGAAAGGAATATCAGGTAAAAATCTTGGTGGTCCCCCAGCCCAGAGAATTTTGATAGCTGACATCCAAACATTTAACAGTGATAAAAATTGAAAAACACTGCAACCTGTCACCTGGGCTATTTTTTAGATGGAGGTTAAAAAAATGAGCTGCTTTACCCTTCTTTTAGTCTTGGGCTAGAAAGAAAAACTACAGGACTTTCAACAGTTTCTCAACTTTGTAAATGTCTCAAATCAGTAAATGTTGCAAGGGAATGGGAATAGCAAATGGCCATAGCATTCAAACCTATTCTGTGGAGTGTGCTCCACTGGTAAATACAATTTATATATTACTCAAAACTCTGCTGTCTGTTTTTAACTTTCAATTAGCCAAAACAGTGGATGCTAGGGCAGCAATTTCTGAATCAGAGTTTCTTAAGTATGCTAACTTAAAGAATACGTACAAATCCAGGATCCATTAACTTCTAGGGAATTAAAATTTGAAGAATCTTCAGACCAATTATATTTGCAAACTTGTGGCCACTGCAATGCTGTCGCAGTCAGGTGATACTCTCTGCCAGTTTTCCACTCATTGGAGAAACTGGAAGGAAACTGAAGTCATTTGCCTGAGTTTATCTCTTTAGATAAATAAATATTGACAAAAGAAAACCCAATGGGTCGTTGGTTGTCTAGTGAATTATTAAAAATCGTAGGCAGGTAGAGGCAAGCTGTCAGATAGGAAAGATACTTTTTTAGAAGCTGAAATCCTCTCGGCTGCACACCAGAGGAAGATTCATTTAGACAGAATATTAAAGGTCAACATGACTATGCTATGAGAATATTTTCCAAACCATGAACAAACCAATAATATGCAAAGCAAATGTATTTTCACCCAAAGCGCGTTAAGACCTTTCTCTGTTGTTCCTTCTTGCCCTTTTGTGGAGACTCGTTTTAATTCGCTTTGTGTTATTCTGTAAATAGTCAAGGAATGTTAGCTTTTATTTGTTTAAATTGTTTTAGGGAGGGTGGTTCCAGACGCTGGAAACGTCTTCAGATGTCCTTCAGAAAAAAATTTGCCCATTAGCTTTAAGGGAGACTCGAGCTCCATTGGCCTTTTTAATGTTATGGCAACCACTTATGGTTCAGGAAACGCTTAATGGCTGGGATTCCCAATACGTGGATATTCCCTCACAGTTTATCTTTCCCCCATTGTTTATTTTAAATTTTAAAAAATTACCTAGAAGGAAATGAGCATGCTGCAAAACAATTCCAAATAATACAGTATTTATTTCCAACAATCACATATAAAGTCTCCACAGGGGTTTTGGGAATTTAGAGTTTACACTTACGGCTTGGATTAGTTTATGTAGCTTAACCAATGCTGAGTTTAAGGGAATGTATTTGTTCCTTAGAATTATAGCCATTCTTTAGTAGTTTGTCTAAGGGGGTATCCTCCAATTTTTCTCATTGCAATCTTGGGACAGAAGTTGAGCTGAGAGAGAGTGACTGGCATACAGTCACCCAATCAGCTTGGGTAGACGAGGGTAGCTTAGATCTGGATCCCGCTGGATCTGGTTCAACATTGTCCCTGCTACCTCACTGAATCTCTAAAGAGAATCTTTTTAATCTTGTGTTTGGGTGTTGGCTTAGAATGTTGGAGTATCCAGACAATTGGTCTCCAAAATTGGCAACTTGTGGACTTCAACTCCCCAAATTTCCTAGCCAGCATGTCTGGCTGAGGAATTTTGGAACAGAATTGTGTGAATTCACCCACTGTCTTTCTTCCCCGTCTTGACTAGTACAATCTTTTCTCTCTAGGTCAAAAGCCAACTGCTATAGTCTCTCCGGTGGCAGGGACCACACGAGATGTGGTAGAGACTGCCTTGAACATTGGTGGCTTTCCTGTGGTGCTGAGCGATACGGCAGGCCTGAGAGAGACCACAGATGTGGTGGAGATGGAAGGAGTGAGCCGGGCTCGGCAGAGGTGAAAGGAACTGTGGAAGGGGAGGATCAGAATGGGAGGGGCTTATACATTTGGACCCATCCTTTACCATGCAGTAAATATTACAATCTAGGGCATGGAAATGTAAGGAGGGAACATCCAGTTTCCAAAGGGAGTCAGCTTATGCAACTATCAAAAGTGAAAGATAAACTATCTCTAGATATTTCACTAAGTAGTTGTGGTTAATTGCGGTTATCTTGAGGGCCTTTCCCCTCTGCTGAAGAAGAGAGCTATCCATCCACCCTTGAGTAAGCAAAAAAAAAATACTTTACAAGTAATTCGCAACTTACATCTACAATTGGGATCAGAATTTCCATCGCTAAGCAAGACTTAGAAATAAGTGAGTTGCACCCAGTTTTACAACCTTTTTTGGTTGTTAAGTGAATTATTGCAGCTGTTAAGTACATCACACCCTCATGAAACAAGTGGTTGTAAGCTGAACACTACCTGTGCCAGCATGAAATTGGCTGCCCTTCTCATCCGTCCCAAGCAAACACCTGGCCTAAGGGCCCCAATTAAACAGATTTAGATCCAGAAAGAAAGTTTCTCAGGTGAAGACCTATCCAAAAAAGTATGAGGACTGGGGTCCATGACTTCATCTTCTACTCCTCCCTGCCCCACCCCACCCCACCCTTCCCAGGAATGCCACCTTGGCTTATCTCTTCCTGCTACATATCAAAACTAGAGCCTCTAACTGTGTTCATTCAAGCAGTGGTGTCTGGTTTGCCTGCAGCACTTAATTTCATTGTAGGCAAACATGTCTACTTCAGGAAGTCCTCAACTTACAGCCATTTGTTTAATGGCCATTTGAAGTTACAACGTCAAAGAAAAAAGCTGACTTACGACAGTTGTCACATGACGATTGCAGGATTCCCCATGGCCACGGGATCAAAATTTGGGCCCTTGGCACCTTTAACAGATTAATAGAATATTAATCTGAAAGGGACCTTGTAGGTCTTCTAGTCCAACCCCCAGCCCAAGCAGGAGACTCTACAGCATTTTTGACAGATGGCAGTCCAGTCTTTTCTTGAAAGCCTCCAGTGATGAAGCTCCCACAACTTCCAAAGGCAACTTCTGTTCCATGGGTTGATTGCTCTGACTGTCAGAAAATTTCTCCTTATTTCTAGGTTGCATCTCTCCTTGATCTGGCATATATTTATGACAATTGCACTGTCCAGGGGTCATTTGATCAGCATTTGAAACTTTCCCAGCCACAGTCCTACAAGCAAACTCAATGTGGGAAGCCAGATCCATTTAATGACCACATAATTCACTTAATAACTGCAGTGATTCGCTTAACAACTGTGGCAAAAGAGACTGTAAAACGGGCAAAACCTTGCTTAACAGCCCCCTTGCTTAGCCCCAGAAATGTTAGGCTCAATCGTGATCGTACGTCGACTTACAACAGTTCATTTAGTGACCGTTCAAAGTTACAACGGCACTGAAAAAAGTGACTTATGACCATCTTTCACAGTTACGACCTTTGCAGCATCCCCGTGGTCATGTGACCGAAATTCAGATGCTTGGCAACTGGTTCACATTTATGATGGTCGCAGAGTCCCGGGATCATGTGATCCCCTTTTGC
>JANHGC010003154.1:122570-134549 GCA_027560395.1 Boaedon fuliginosus | reverse complement strand
GACCCAACAGCTGCATGGCAGATCCACACAGCTGTTGGTCAGAGTGCTTGCAGAACACCACGAAGCTTTCTGAGTCAATTGCGTCCAGTGCGCGTTTGACAGGCGATCAGCAAGCGTGGCCACGAAGCGCGTAACCAGCGAACTGGTAGGAACTCACCCCTGAGATAAATGTAGTAATACCAGTGATGATATTCTAACCGGTTCGCATAATTTCTAGGTTGCACTCAACCAGAAAGAATATCAGCACTGACCCCATCCATTTTCCCCATTCCAGCAGCACCAGGTAAGCAAAGTATGCTCTGAGGCGGCACGTGGACTTCGCGATCGGGCAGCCAGTTAAAACTGGCCGCTAGGCCACACGCCACCGAATCCACACACACCCATTGCCTTGCAGGCAGCGTGTTGTAATTGGCTGTGTGATAAGGGAGTCCACAGGCCGCCTGAGAATATACCTTGCTCAGCTGGTGCTGCTGGAATGGGGCAGATGGATGGGGTCAGTGCTGATATTCTTTCCAGTTGAGTGCAACCTAGCAATTATGCGAACCAGTTAGAATATAATCACTGAGAAGTACAGGTACTTGGTTGTTAGCAATAAGCCCATGAAGTAAACATCACACTGAAGGCTAGTAAAGCACAGCAAAACTGTATTGTTCCAATAGCAAATGTACAATAAGGAAAAAACATACACAAAGTCCAATATAGCAGTCCAAGATCAAATACAGCAAGATGAGTTGAGTCAAGCAAACAGAGTCCAGGGAAAGTCCATAAACACAGTTCAGTTAACAGCAATCAAAGATCAGTAAATCAATAATCAGTTCAAATGAGTAACAAACAGTATCTTACTCCTAACACACCCACAACACACACTGTAGCAAGCCTATTCTTATCATTCATGAAACCAAGTAAATTATCCAATCAAATAGTTATCCATTTACCACACCCTGCAATTAACAAACCATGGCTTTTCATAAACCAAACAGCCTTAAAGTAATACAGTTACTATACCAGTTTTAACATAATAAAATATACCTTAGTTTCACTTGCCTGGCCCAACAGGTTTGGAGGCTAACCATGCCTCAACATGTGCGATTCGCAAAATGATAGTATGCATATATGAATTTAGCTAATTTATATGGCTGCCATCTTAACCGAATAATTCTGGTGGCTAACAAAATACATGGACAAAATGAAAAATTTATAAGTTATATAGATTTTATATAAATATAAAAATTTAAAAAATAATCAAGGCTCCATGCAAATTTTGGGGGGAATATAGAATGGAACATACATAAGGGTTCCACTACTATTCTGACCCCAACTCTGAAGAAGACGGTCATTCTCCAAAGTGTTTTGGAAGGCCAAGGTCAGGAGAGCGTCTGTTCTATAGGATAAGCATTGCAATTGAGAGAACACTTCTGGGGTCCCTCTAGATGACATTGTTTCATAAAAGGACCCAGAACATGTCCACCCTGCCAAGAGAGGATCCTGCATTAGATTTTCCTAGATAAACAAATTGATTCTCCCATGTTTTCTTTCATTTTACTTTCCATTAAAATATCTTTATTTCCAACAGTACAGGTAGGTACCACCTTTCTTAGTTTCTGCAGAATATAAAGTTCCACTGGGGTCTCTCCATGAAGTATTATTGCAAATTTGTCTAATCCTTTCTTTAGTTTTATATAAACTAAAGGCTTTATATTTTCCCTGGATGTATTGCTTGTCACTTATTTGTAAACTGACCTATCTTGATTCAGCAGAGTTAATGGAATTTAATCAACAATGGTACTTAACCAAGGATATGATGGTGCAGTTGTTAAAGATGCTGATCTTGTCAGCTGGAGAGTTCTCAGCCCGGATTTGAGACCTGAGCTCCATGCAACAGGGCGAGCTTCCTCTACTTGCTCCACATCCTGCCCATCTAGCAGTTCAAAAGCATGCAAATGCAAGTAGTTTAATAGGTAGCACTTCAGTGGAAAGGTAACAGTGTTCCGTGTGCCTTTGACATATAGTCATGTTGGCCACATGACCATGGAAATTGTCTTCGGACACCACTTTGGCAAGAAACGGAGATGAGTACCATTTCCTAGAGTCGGACATGACTGAGAGCGAAGCCTTTACCTTTTATTTAATCAACAGTACATACCAAAAGTCCCGAACTGTTTAGTTCTTTTTTTTAAAATACAGTTTTATTATTTAAAAACAAAACATACAAAAACATAGAACATAAAATTACATTTCCCTTTAAAGTGAGAATTTACAGACTTTGGATATTTTCTATTTCGTAGTTAGTACACATTTGTTTCTCTCTATCTAGTTACATTCGCAAATTCTTTTACCATCGCTCATTTCTGCACTCCGTATTTTTGTCTAAGACAAACTGTTCATTATTATTATAATAATTCCGTGCCCAATAATGCTCAAGGCACTGATGACCCTGACTCTTCTCTAAGATAAATATTGTATCTTTTTTCAGTGGAAAATAGAAAGTTGTGGTCATTTCGTTGCTCAATTAATTATTTCAATGAAGAGTTAACAGCTGCAGCCATGCCTGCCGTCATACTCTCAACAATCTGGAGGAATTACTCTGGGTCACACAAACCCAGTGAAAGACTTTGGGAGCATTATTCCCCAGTCATGTTCTTACCATTATCCCCAAATTAGAATGCATTAATTTGGAAATGTGACAACAGATTTCTCTAAAATACCTTGTAATTGTATTTTCTATGCTTCTGCATATGTCGATTAAATTTAATCTCTGATTTTAATTATTGTACTTTCCTCCATTCTGTGCAGCTCAACCTAAATGATAGAAGTTATATAGGAGTGATGGCTAGGTTCCATAAATACAGTTTGTCAGAGGGAGAATGATCTGTCTATTCTTGTGGAATGGTGTAACATCTAATGCAGTTAGAGTTACAGGGAATGGTTAGCAGGGTAGGGACATTTGTAAATATGATATAGAAAATTTATTTACACATATATTATAATTGGGAGGTCTACCAAGCTACATATCTGGTGTCTGTTACTAATATAAATTGTGTCACTATGCCGCCTCGAGTTCCCCGTTGGGGGAAGAGAGGCGGGATATAAATTAAATTAAATAAATATGGAAAAGATATGTGATGCTTGCAATTTATTTATTTATTCCACTTTATATCACAAAATTAATAATGGGCTCAGATAGTAGTTGAAGTTTCAGAAGTGAAAAATCATAAAATAAGTTAAAATAGCCATTGTGAAAATAAATAAAAATAGAAATAACTAATCACTAATCAAAATTTTGAAATGCAGAAATAAATAGAACTATGACACTAACAAAAAGGAAAAGGAAACATGGCAAATTAAAGATGACAACAACCAGTACTCCTTAGAAAAATACTGCCAAAGGTAATTTCTGGCAAGTTAGAAGATATAGAGCGAAGCAGTGACTGGAAAACAATCCCTCCAGGGCTCCAATCTCTTTACTGCACAAAAGCAGGGTGTAAGTGGAGTGTCTGGTGGGAAGAACATACTGGATAAGCCTGTTCACATAACGAAAGTCTGACCTGCAAGTTCCAGCCAGAAACATATTGATGACTAATGTAAGCCCCACATTCATGTAATGTGCTGATAGCATAGCATTATTACTATGCTACGGTATTGAAGGATGGTGATGTAGAAGGTGTATTGCACTTTTAGCACTTGGGAACAGATAGTTTTGAACAGAATGTGTGTGCATCTGCAAAATGCTATGTTATTTCATTCTTTTTGTTAATTACATTTCAGTGCAATTCCCTTCTGAATCTCCAGTTTTTTCACTGAAATGAGATCACTGACAAAGCCATTTGGCTGGCAAGTGCTTTAGATATCAGTCTCTATTTTCCTGTTTCACAGGCCAATTTTGCTGGAGAGAAATCAAAAGTGAATGGCAAACTGGGTGTTGCTGGCTGACTATAGTTGGCACTTAATATGCATGGAAAGGAAAAGGAATGTTCTTTCCTAAGCCCTTTTGATAGGTCTGGATCTAGAAATAGTATTAAGATTAAATGAAAGGCAAATGAAGTTACTGAATTGACACCTGTAAATTCTATATGTAAAGTTTGAACATGGTTATTTAATTATCCATTACTTTTTCTTTACAGATATGACCCTTCTTCACATTCAGAGCAGTTTATGGGGGCTGCTTTAAACTAATTCTGCTTTCACTTTTATTCTGTGTTTTACTGGGATTACAGAATATACAGAATAACAGAATTGGAAGGGACCTTGGAGGTCTTCTAGTTAACACACACACACCCGCCCCCCACTCAAGCAGAAGGAGACCTTATACCATTCTGGATAAATACCTGTAAAAATCTCCAGTGATGGAGTACCCACAATGTCTGGTGGCAAGCTGTTCTCCTGGTTAATGGTTCTCACTAAAATTTCTTCTTAATTCTAGATTGGGTCTGTCTTTATTAAGCTTCCATCCATTACTTCTTATATTGGCCTCAAGTTCTTTGGAGAATAGATTGACACCCCATTTTCTGTCACAGCCCCTCAAATATTGCAAAACATCTATCATGTTTCCTCTAATCCTTCTCTTCATTACCCTAGACATTCCCAGTTCCCACAACTGTTTATCATGTTTTTTCCTCCAACTCCCTAATCATTTTGTGGCTCTTCCCCACACTCTTTCTAGCATCTCAACATCTTTTTTTGTATCCTGGTGACCAAAATTAAATTCTGTATTCCAAGCGTGGTCTTATCAATGCAGTATAAAGAGGTAGTAACAGTTCATGTGATCTTGATACTTTTTATCTGTTGATGCAGCTGTAGTGCACTGCTCACTCATACGTAAATGATTGTCCACTTGGACATCTAGATCCCTTTCCCAGTTACTGCTGTTGAGCTAGGTACTACCTATTCTATACTTGTGCATTTCTTGCATAAGTGTAAAACCTTAGTTTTCTCACCACTGAATTGCACTTTGTTGGATAGAGCCCAGTGTTCAAGTCTATCCACATCCTGCTAGACCTTGAGCCTTCCAAAGTGTTGGGTATTGGTGTTGTCAGTAAATTTGATGAGTACCGCTTCTATCCCTTCATCTAAATCATTTATGAAGATGTTGATGAGTACTGGACCTAACACAAAGCTCTGGGGTACCCTGCGGGATGCTTCTCTTCAGATAGATGTAGTTCCATTGAGAATTACACATTGAATGCAGTTGGTCAGTGAGCTACAAATCCATCTGGTGGTGATGCAGTCTATTCCACATTTTTCTATCTTACCAAGAGGTAGGCTGTGGTTTTCTTTGTCAAATGTACCTTACTGAAATTAAATAATACTATACCCACTGCATGTCACAGGTCCTAAATTATGTCCACTAATTTAGTTACTTTGTCAAAGAATGCAATAAGGCTTGTTTGGCATGATCTGTTTTTGGCAACCCATGTTGACTTCTTGTAATAGCTTTGCTTGTTTCTAGGTGTTTGCAGTTCCGTTGCTTGATTATATTTTCCAGGTATTGATGTCAAGATGATTTGATATATAGTTTGTGTCCAGATTGGAACCACATCAGCTCTTTTCCAATCCTCTGGTAGTTCCCTAATACCCCTGGAGTTTTAAAAGGTATGGTTCAGTGGTTCTGAGATCATGTCTGCCAGCTCCTTCAGAACCCTGGAATCGAATCTGGTCTTGAGGATTTAAACTCATCTAGTGTGGATAGACGTTACTTTACCATTTTCTTGCCTGTTTTGATGTGTATTCCTACTTTGTCTTTTTTTTTAAACAAAGTCTATTAGTTAAAAAACAATATAAACACATTAAAAAAAAGTATAAACAGTAAAAAACATATAAAACATATATAACAACCAAATCTATTTGCAGATATCGTGTGTATGGATTTACATCATTATTCTAACCAACAATTATTTTTAACATAAAAATTGTTATTTACTTATATTTTGATTTACTATGTCTTTTAGTCAACCATTTGTACCATGGTCCCCAGGCTTTATAGTACTTTGTTTCCCTTTTATTTCTTAGGGTCAGTTTGTCTTTTTAATATAATACACTGGTTTAGTTTTATTCTGTTTCTTGTATCTGCATTATGTTGATTTCCAATCTGACATGGTCTGTCTCCCACAAAATCCCTGCAACTTCAATTCCTTCTATAATTTCATTGTTTTCATTAACAGTGAGGAGAGTTTCATATTTCCGCCTTCGTTGTTGTTATTTGATGGAACCTTTTTGGGAGAATCTGGTCTGGTTGGCCACTCAAAATCTTAACAGGAATGAGTAAACCAAAGCCAGAAATTTTTGATGCTCCTATGAATTATACCAGCCTAAAGACTCTACTGGGAGTCATCCACCTAACACAGATCTTCTCAGAGTCACAGGAACTGTTCCCAGACATTCACCCATGCTTTAGGCTCTCACCCATCTGGAAAGTCCTGCAATAGGCAAGATTTTTTTTAAAAAATGAATAGAAGTATGCTAGTATGTTTCAAATGATTCTAGGTTTGTGTCCAGGCCAGTATGATAGTCAGTATGTCTCCATGTTATATTCTATATATATTTTCTATTTTGGATCTGTTCCCCCAATAATAGCATTAGCACTTAGACTTATGTACCACTTCACAGTGCTTTATTGCGCTCTCTAAGCCATTTACAGAGTCAGCTTATTGTCCCCAACAATCTGGGTCCTCATTTTACTGACCTTAGAAGGATGGAAGGCTGAGTCAACCTTGAGCCAGTGAAACATGAATTGCCAAATTGCTGGCAGGTGGTGATCAGCAGAAGTAGCCTGCAGTACTGCATTCTAACCACTCTGCCACAGCTGCTCATGTAGAAATACTCATAAAGAAATACTGTCACTCTGTGTTGCTGTGATTAACAGAGTATTAGTTATGGGTTCTTTCTCCCTGGATGCAATAACCATCCTTACCATCCAGCAAGGTATTGCTCTGTGGACAGTGAATGCAAGGTTTAATTTAGATGCATTTAGAACCAGAACACATGGTTGTGATTTGATATTCACGTCATTTGTACAACTGAGCAGATTGCTTGAAGTAACCATTATTGGATTGCTTGCAACGCCCCTTGTTTGCTTGAATGCTTTGCCAGGAAACTGAAGCCCACTATTATCAGACTCTTTGGTAAAGTAATAGAATGGAGATCTTTGCTAATTATCCTGTACATTGTATGTTTTTGTGGACACAGATAAACTCCAGCTGCTGAGCCCAAAAAGAAAAAAAGAAAAAGGGTAATGTCAGTCCCAGTCAGGAAAGATTAGATGACTGACAGCACCTCCTGCATCAGGAATGCTTTTGGAAAAGCTATCTATCTGGGTTGAGAGCTGAATTGTCCTTTGATTCTTTGAATCTGGTGCTGCCAGTTGTGAGAAAATGAGAGGTCAGCATAATTCTGGTGGTTATTCTGGTAATGATTATTATTCTCACTTAAATATTTCCATCTTCTTTCTGGCCCACATAACAACTGATAACTTAGCTATCCCAGCTGTACATCAGAATGTGAGAAACATTTATTTTTTTATGTTTATAATCCAACATGGAATTGAAAATTTTATACTTAAGTTTCAGATCTTATAGTCAATTTCAAATATCTACCAACACCTTATTGTCTCTCAGCTTTATCAATATCAATGAAATAAAAAATGCAGGATGCACTATATACAGGATCTTAAGCTTCTTCCAATGATAACAGAAAAGGACCTTTTTATTTACCTCAATAGCCTTACTGGTGCTATATTAGCACAACAATGCTTGACAAAGAGTTTGACTTTTAAAATCAGTTTTATCAGAATTGGTTATAGGCCTGTAACCATACAGACATGCTCACATAAACATTGGTTAGTTTAATGCAGCAGATTTTAGCTTAATGTATTGTTTGAACCCCATTGGGTTCCTAAATAATATTAGGCATAGGATCATGTGAACCTGGCCAACGGATGATGATTCAAAAAGCTACAGTATTTTTAAACAGGTGATTGAATCAGTTATTGGTTTGTTGAAAGAAATATGGTTTTTAAATGGGTTTTAACTTCCAACAGGTTCATGTTACTCAGTGGTGAGAAGTAGCGGTCCTACTCTTCCTGGCTTACAAATAGGACATTTTCTGACCACCTACTACACTACAGTTTCACAGGAGATGCCAATACAGAGCTCTGGTCCCTATAATATCCTACTCAGCAGCAGGCTGAACTAGAGTGCCTTATTGTTTCAGTGCCAAGAATGTAACAGTGTGTGCTACGTCACCTCTTGATGCTGTGAAAGGGTATAATTTTTAATCAGTTAAATGCTGACAGATTCCCAATGAGTATTGTTGGCTGCCTGAGTGCCAGTAGGGGGAATTGCGAGCCCAAATTTAGTCATGAGCATTTTTCCTGCAGTCAGAGTAGTTTAACTCCTTTAAGAGGAAAACAAATGCAGAGCTTTGGCATATCAATTCTTGACAGAAGGATGATCGTATTAGCCAATATCTCTTTTTCTGACATTTAGCATTTTGACAGACAAAAATATTGGCTAATAGAAATAATTATTTTTATCTAATTAGAAGGATTAGATTCACCTTGATCCTTCTTGGAATCAGTGGTAGTGATTTTTGGAGTTAAATGCATGATTCATAGCCTTGCTTTATTTGGTTCTCCAGTAGCTGCAATGTTGACCTTCACAGTTTGGTACAGAATCTAAAGGGGAGGGGATGTCTTTTCATCAAGGCTACATTCTAGAAGCCTCAATTTTATTAAGCCTTGGACAGTGGTAGTGTGTAGGAACCCCAAAGAGAGCAGGTGTTTGCTTAAAGCCTACCACATTTTCCTAGCAGCTGTTGTCTCCCTTCCCTGGCAGCACCAGAGCTCCATAAGTCAGCCCTGCCTGCCTCCTGCATATCCACAGACATTGTCTTCTTCATGCCAATTTTTGTGAGAGAAAAAGTAGCTTTCCAAGACAGTTTCTTCATTTTACTAAAATGGATCCTTTCTCTCACTTTTTCAGTTATAGCAATTTAATTGGGAGATCTTCACTATCAGTCAGTCTGATAGGCCCATTGACTAATGGTGCTCTCTTCCACCCATGTGAAGATTCTCATTTTCAGAACGATTCAAAAGGAGGATCTGTATTGGGCCTCCTAAGCATAGTTTCTTAGGACAGAGCCTATCCAGACCTACTTTAAAGCCATTCCTATACACTGACATCGTCCCAATGATCATATGGACAATGTTTCAAAGAAGGCAATTTGTAAGGTGAAAGTGAATGCATCAAGCTTATAAATACAACTTTTCCACAACCTCTAGATAGTTCTGTGGGCCTCAAATTGGAGTGTGGGTTGCATACCCCAGTACTGCCTCAGCAATAGGTAAACGTTTGCCTATTGTTTTTAATTTTGAGGGTATGTCATGGTATTATCACAAAATGGCTACCATGATGATATATCTTGTCACAAACACATTTGACAAAAGGAAATACTGATTACATCCAGCCATTTATTGTAACCTCACCCTCCTCCCCATATGTACCCTCTACCCCAAGTAGTCCTGTTGTTATTTTTTAGGCTCTCTTATAGATAAGGCCATCATGGAATTAATTATTGTTTTCATTCTTTTTTAAAATAAAAATCATGGAGCAAAAAAATTAAATTAGGTGGGATAGGGTCCTTGGCAAGCTCTGAAAATTGTATTTTTCTGTATCAAAGTAATATTTGCCCTTGAAATATATATATGTAAGTCTTGGTGTAATCGGGTCTTTTCCCGTGTAGGCTTGAGAATATCAAGGCAACGTTTTGACAAGGTCTCACTCATCATCGTCAGGCGATTTCAGCTGCAGATTTTAGCTGCGACTTCAGCTGCAGATTTAAGCTGCTACAGCTTCTCGCTCTTAAGGGTGAATGGCGTGGACAGCTGCATTCTTTGCTTAACTGCCAGTTGTGCTGTGTTTTGATTGGATGGGGTTCTGGCTGTGCCTGGATTGGAATTTAAATTGGCCAATGAAGTTTTTGCTGTTTTGCTTCGTGTAGTAACGGATGAAACTTTGATTTGATGTGTGGGATGGGTTTGGGTTCGAATCTGGTGTGGTTGATTGGTGATGGTGTCATGTGTTATCCTGGGTCCAGTGATAATTTTTGAGGCCGAGACTCGTTTGTTGATTAGGGCTAGTTTGCTCATAGATGGATAGATATAAGATATATATATATATCTTATATTGTGGGATGCTTGCAAATGACCCTAAATAGTTGGTTGATTGACAAGCACCCAGAATGGGATCGAATGACCTTGGGGATGGGGTAAGGTGGGCAGACATCAGACTTTCCAAAGGAGGCCATGAGTAACTCTGAGGAAGTCTATGGTAACGTCAAATGGTCTTTAAGCCACCAGTCATAAGTCAAAGGCCACCTGGTAGAACGAGAACCAAGTTTGAGAAAAAGGAGCCACACTGGAAGACAGGAAATTATCTTTATTCAGAGACCACATTCATATTTCGATATTTTCCATATTATTGGATTATAATGACTAATTGTTAACTAGGAGGTTAACTTCCATGGGGATACATTACCTCCAGAGGTTAAGTCTTTGCATTAATGGAACAGTGCAATTTCTGATCTCAGAAGCCACATTCCCAAGAAATAAAGAAGCTGCCCGTAATATTATTACAGATGATAGAAGTTTACTCCGATACGTTTCATGAACCAAATGCCACTGAAAGAAATGAAGACACCAGTTACGCCCAGGAGGAATATTTGTAAGGCTGTGAGGCGGGGATTCCATCTGACTGAATTTAATCTGAAAATGCCCAGAAATACACTACAACCTGGGTCGTTTTGTGAGGTAAAATTATTACTTTCTCTACGTTGATTAAGTTATCTCTCTATCCGTTGCGTGAAGAAGAAAAAATCTCTCTTTTAGAAATTGTTCTGTTGTTCATTAAGTGCACAGAGATTAATAAAAGCGAAGAAGCAAAGGGTGGAAGTGATCTCTAATGCTTGAGTGTGATATAATTCAAGGAACAATTAGTGGTTCTCTGATTCTAAGCATTTTGGATGAAAGTTCTTTGAAGCATGTTAATTTTTCTGGATCAATACAATACATCAGAAACTGCATAACTCCTCTTGCTTGTCTGAAAGATCATAATTCAGAAGGAGGGGAAAGGAGCATTATGTTCATTGAATTCCTGAAAAGCAATATTTTGAATTATGATGATGATGGGACACAGTGTGTATAAGAAGATATAATGCCTATGCTTATTGTATCTGGCAATTGTGTGTTGTGTAAGATTGTTCAGTGATTATGATCCTTGCTGATTATTTAGAACTTAAAAATATCCCCTCATTTACCAGGTTAGGTCTACTGAGATCATTTCTATTAAATTTATATTGTTCCAAAAAGATGAAGTGAAGAGGAGAAAATCTTAAAATATCTAATGTTTTACGACGAGGAATATTTACGATGGTGAAAAGGTCTATAAAACCCTCCCCAATTTCAGTCTGAAAGACAGAAGAGAAGAGGGAAGAACAGGGATGGTGAAAAGAGACAAATCTGATGACAAATCTGATTTCACTCTTCACTCTTCAAGTGAAATAGTTTTAAAATAAAAAGGAAGACTTCAGGAATGATCCCAATGGGGTCTGTCTTGTTCCTATAGCCACAGCATTTGTGAGTGGCAAAATGATTAGGGTCCAGATTTGCAATAATGGAGGGTACTCATATAGTTCTCTACACTAGCTTCTCCCATCTGTGGGAGGAGAACAAGAACCAAGGAGAATGAGTTTCTATATAAATGATTAACAATAGAGACCTCACCTACTTCTCCATTTCAGTGAGTTACCTTGTAGTCCCACCTGGTTAGAATAAAATGTTTGTACTTCTGAATACAAAAAGTAACAAATTTATTCCAAGTTATCTATTATATCTATAAAAGAGAAGTGTGTGTGTGTGTTTGTATGTGCTCTATATGCTCCTACATGCTGCAACCAATCTCTCCCAAACTTTGCCCATACATATCTTGT
>JANHGC010003154.1:57377-71992 GCA_027560395.1 Boaedon fuliginosus | reverse complement strand
ATTGAAGTTATTGGACATATTCATTGAATATTTATCTATATGATAAATTTAGATAAAAACTTAAATTTAATGGGGATTTAAAGTCAACTACAAAAGGAAGATACCAGTTGTAGAAAATGCAAAGAAAGAAAGAAAAGGGGAGGGGAGAGGACAGGAGGAAAGAAGAAGAGAAGAGAAAAGAGAAGAGAAAAACAACATGTATTCTTAAAATAACCCAGTGTAGGTTGAACATGCTCAGTGGCCACAGAACATTGAGTGCCTAACAGGGAGAACTAAAAAACCAGAGACAATGGATCAATGAACAGAGTACATGATGCTATATGGGAATTTTGTTGTTTTAAGTCATATTTGTAGTGGCGGTTATTATTATTTATCTTTATACCTGAGTGTTAATTACTGTTGGAAGGAAAAAGCGGTTCCCAGCTGGTGGGGAAAAGTTGAGAGACTGAGGCATGACTGTTTATTTTAAGCAGAGGAAATAAGAAATTCGTCTGAGAAAATGCCTGATCTTATTCCTGAAGACCAGGCGTATCCTCCCTTTCTTCACTGTGTTCTTAGAACAAGTGTAGTGTTAAATTTTTTGAGAGTCTCACTGATTGGAAAACTTCCTGTCCTTTATTTAGGATTATGTCACTAAGATGGATCCTGCTCTGACTCTGGGACTCAGCGTGGAGTCTGTCTATGGCTACAGCATCAACCATGTTAAAAGAATCTTGGACATGGAGCCACCAGAACTACCTCCTTCTCGCCGGGGTGTGACCAGCATTGCTGTGACTTTGAAAGGTCCTGCTTTTGTTTCCATTGGTTCTTAACTGTTTATTTCCAAATTACTGACAGAGAGGAAAAAGCAACAGGATTAAAAGTGGCTCTGGAAAGCCCTTCTAAATCCAGAATTAGGTGATGATAGGTGATGAGGATGACTGTAACACTGTAGCATTATGCTGTACTAATTATATGTGAAGAATTGTACTTGTTTATGTTAGTATAGCATTCTCTCATTTTGGTTGTGGTATTAGATCAGTGGTTCTCAACCTGGGGGTCGGGACCCCTTTGGGGGTCGAATGACCCTTTCACGGGGGTCGCCTAAGACCATCGGAAAGCACATATTCCCATATGTGTTCCCAAATAATTTTATCATTGGGGGTCACCACAACATGAGGAACTGTATTAAAGGGTCACAGCATTAGGAAGGTTGAGAACCACTGTATTAGATGGAAATAAATATCAGTTTCAAGATCCCTTCAGATTATTATTTAATCTGGCATTTCTCAAATTGGGAGTCTGAATAATTAATGGTAGGTTATCTGAATGCCTTCCTCATAAGTCCTTTTCAGACAGACTTGTCAACTTGATGAAAAAATGTGTTTATTAAGTGCTTTTCAAAGTAGGAATAATGATGTCTGATAAACACGAGGCTTTCACAATATGCATATTGAAGAAACTGCAGTAAACAATTGAAAATTGCTACAAAAAGAAAGAAACCGATCTGGCATGTGGAAGACCATTGTAATGCAAAATCGAGGCTACTGTGTGATGTGTTATGAAGGTATCTTGTAATCTTCTTGGGCGTAGGTTTGAAAGAAAAATGTGTGGATAGCCTGGTTTTTGAGACTCTTATCCCCAAACCAATGATGCAGCACTACATAAGCCTTCTACTCAAGCACCGGCGCCTTATTCTCTCTGGACCAAGTGGAACTGGCAAGACCTATCTGACTAATCGTCTGGCCGAATACCTGGTGGAACGTTCAGGCCGCGAGGTTACTGAAGGCATCGTTAATACTTTCAACATGCACCAGCAATCATGCAAGGTAGGACACTTTTAATTGTTTCATTTCTGAATAGTCACAAGATCTTAACTCAAATCTCTACATGATCTTAGTCATTAGTTTCTCTGTTGTTTTAGTTGGAACAATATATCCCTTATGGAATCATTCATTTTCAGTGTAATTCTAAATTTAATTTCAATGAAACTTTGTAGGTAGGTATAGTATTGAAGTCTTAATTTTCATGAATCTATTCTTCCACCCTTTTGTCAGTGTTCTATTAACATAATTCGAATAATTATCCATAATTATATTAAGTTCTAACTAGTGGTTCTCAGCAATAAGCCCACTATCCAGTGAATTTTCCTGATGTCCCTGTGTTTCTGAATTGTGATACAATAACATCTTACTTTCCTTGTTTGCACCAGGACTTACAACTTTACCTCTCCAATCTAGCCAATCAGATTGATCGGGAAACAGGGATCGATGTTCCATTAGTTATACTCTTAGATGATCTCAGTGAGCCTGGCTCTATCAGTGAGCTTGTCAATGGAGCACTTACCTGCAAATATCACAAATGGTGAGAAACCAAGATATGTATTGGTATTGAGATTACAAATACCAGAATAAAGATCCTGCCCTGTAAACTATGTAAATTACAAGAATGTACAGATTATGCTAAATTGTGATTTTTTTTCTGCCTATCCTGTATCTAACAATGGCAACTTTTTGTGAATGACATGGCCATTATTTCAGCCATAACACATGAATGGCATTAAACACGAGAACTTTCTTATCTTTAGTTTAGACGATCAACCTGGCATAGCAAGAAGGGTTGTAACTTCTCTCTTCAGGATCGTAGAGCAAGTTGTGGTTTGACTGATAGATCATCTAATGTTTCAAACACCTAATGCTGTAATCAAAATAACTGAGAGTATGTTTTATTGTGCCTCAGAGCAGTGCAATAAAATACCGTGCTGTGAAACTACCAGAAAAAGGTGGCCATACTATTTTATCTTCAACATTTCAGTCTCCAGGAGTCAACATTGACTGGAAGGCACAAAAAAACCTCAAAACAAAACCAACCCCTCCCCCTGCAATTCTACTGCAAGTGATAGAATAAAGAAGCTCTGAGCATGTTATAAGCCACTTAGAGTCATTATGTCAGATAGGCAAGCATATAAGTCCTGTAAATAAGCAAAATGTTTTCCACATGCAGAATCCAAATTTACTATATGCAATTTTCTTTCTCTTCCCCATCAGCCCTTACATAATTGGAACAACTAACCAGCCTGTTAAAATGACTCCAAACCATGGCCTCCATCTCAGTTTCAGGTAATTACTACAGCAATGCCTATTTAGAATGTCTCTTCTATATTGTCATGTTCAAAGATTTATATTTGGGGAGTATGCACTTTATGCAGATTGTTTTCTGGGATGAGTTCTTTCTCTTACTCAATATTTTAGTCTAGAAGGGGATAATTTGCTTGGGTTGAGTACTTTCCTGTTTTTGCCATGACCATCAAATCATATTACTCTGTAGGATGCTGACTTTCTCCAATAACGTGGAGCCAGCTAATGGCTTCCTAGTGCGCTATTTACGTCGGAAGCTGCTTGAGTCTGACAGTGATGTCAATGCCAACCGGGATGAGCTGCTACGTGTGTTGGACTGGGTGCCAAAGCTCTGGTATCACCTCCATACCTTCTTGGAGAAGCATAGCACTTCTGACTTTCTCATTGGTAAGCCTAAACTTATCATCCAGGAAATTGAAATTAATCGCACCATCACATTGCATCTTATTTCAGACTAATAAAAGAAAGGTTAAGACACTGCATGGAAGCTTCGGCCTCTCATTTGAGTTCCCTGCAGTTAATTCATAGTGAGGGATAAATAATATACATCTGCTTAAAGTCACTCTACTTGTCTAATCTGGTTTTCTAGGTTATTCTGCTTTATTTATTCTTTATTAGAATATTATTTTATATAATCCTTATTTTTCTTTAATCTGCATTTCTGACAGCCATATTCATTATTTTTATTTTCTGTATTATTGTTGAAGATATCTTTGTGGGGTTGGAATTTATCAAATTTTAGGGAGTAAACTTGTTCATTTAACTGTAGGTTTCTCTGAGATATTCAAGGGTCCAAATGTCTGTAATTATAGTCTGAATGGCAAATCCTATACACCAAAAAGATTCTCACTGTGGGTCATAGGAACTAGAAATCAATGTCTTTTTTAAGGAGTAAATATATTCCATATTAATTCCTCTTAGCCATAGCAACTATGATAATGGAATAATTCTCTTAAGACTAGATGTTAAATAGGTCTGATATTCGTCCATTGGCTAGTAGTTTATCTTCTTCCCCTTACTGTTTTCCAGGTCCTTGTTTCTTCCTGTCATGTCCAATTGGTATTGAGGATTTCCGAACCTGGTTCATAGATCTATGGAACAATTCAATTATCCCCTATCTTCAGGAAGGAGCAAAGGATGGGATCAAGGTAATTTCCCATGCATCCTCATCTCTTCTAAAAGAACTAGTGATGTGGCTAAATCCTGGATATCAATATGCACATATGTTCTTCAGCTACATGTTGCTATTTCCTTTTACCCTGAATTATTCTTAAAACCCTGCAGAAAAGCTGTTTCTTCCAATCTTGTTCTCTATTTCCTTGAACATGTTCTAAGCTCTGCTCTGTTCCCCAGTGAAGAAACTAGAAGACTAGGTGTATGTATATATCACTTGCCCCTAGCAAGTGTCAGCATTCTTTCTCACCCTTCTGTGTTGCAGGTGCACGGGCAGAAAGCTGCTTGGGAGGACCCTGTGGAGTGGGTGAGAGACACGTTGCCTTGGCCATCAGCCCAGCAAGATCAATCAAAGTTATACCATCTTCCCCCACCCAGTATGGGGCCCCAAAGCATAGTGTCTCCTCCAGAGGAACGGAGTGGCAAGGATTCTACACCCAATTCTCTGGAGTCAGATCCCTTGGTATGTTTTCAGTTTGCAAATAAGAATAGTTGCTACTGAGAATTAAATTGAGAACTCAGAATCATCCAATCTGGGTCGGTCACTGCAACCAGAGAGAAAGAGAGGTTCCATGAAGATGGGCTCCAGCATAAGTCCAAAAGCTCAGAAGACAAAACCTCTGGTCCTGGCAACCAACCCAGATGGGATCTTGCAACATGATCCTGGAACATGTAGGCTTGCCTTCATTCACTCAGAATCATGTTCTTGAATCCCAGTTCTTGTCACTAATGGAAAGATCTATTAATTTTTTTCCAAAAACCATAGCTTATAGGAATAGAAAAGTTAATTTCACCTCATCAATTTTCATTTTGTCAAAAATTGACTGCCCTTGCTAATTTGTTAGCTTAATTGCTGTATGACTGGAGGCAATTGTAATGTTGTCATAGTGGCTGTTTCTCCATTATGTCCTTCTCTGTTTTAGAATCCCTGTTTCTCCCACCCCTTGTGTCTTATATCTGAAATAATACTGGAGCTGGGGTGTTAAACTCAAGGCCTCTGGCACACAGGGTGCCTAAATCTGTCCCAAGTGGCCGGCCTGGAAATAGCAAAGGACTGGTGCCTCTGGCAGATAAAACAGGGCATGGGGGCATGCATGCTCCCCCCCCCGTGTCTTATTTTGGCTGGCAAAATTGCTGCAGGAGGCACCTGTCCCATCTTCCCTCCCACCTCCCTTCCACCGGCCCTTGAAGGAGAACTACCGTGCTGATCCAGCCCTTGAAGAAATCCAATTTGACACCCCTGGACTAGAGCAATGGACTGAATGAACAAGTTAACATGGGGAAGACAAATCTCTGTTCTCCTCTGCCATATAATCAAGGCTGCATTATTGACCTCTTAAGAAAGCATAATGACCTTCACAAAAGAGAAAGCCTAAGTGACTCTACTGTGGCATTATCATGATATGGCCACAAGGTGGCAAAGATGTATAAGAAAGAGCACCACTTTCTCAACTGAGAAAACTACATTATATTTATTTATTATTTTATTTCATTCTATTTGTACCCCGCCTCTCTTCCCCGGTCAAGGGGAACTCGAGGCAGCTAATATACATGGAATATTTATTTATTTATTTAATTAAACTTATAGGGTGCCCAATCCCATGGGACTCCGCGCGGCTCACAACGTATATAAAAACATCATACAAAAATTAAAACAATTTAAAACCCCTTAACTACAACTTTCGGTGGGTCAACCCAACCCAACCCAATAGTTACATACATAATCATTGATGAGTTATGGATGATATAGGACAGAAGCAAACACTATCACATATATTCCTCTGTTAAGCCAAAGAGAAATTGATGCTAGCAAGTGATTGTGTGACACAGGTCCTGGAAGTAATGGCTCCTATAAAAATAATATAAAATGTAAGATTCCCAATGGAATAGTACATGTACAAAAATTATGATGGCTTAGTGATACTAGAGGGAGTCCCAAATTCTGGACTTGGAACAGACAATCTGTTTCTTCTGTTTTAGTTAGCCTATCTTCACTGACCACCTTTGCTCTTATCTTAATCCCATAAAAATATTAATGGAGTTGTAAACCTGGGTTATCCTCTTCCCACACCCCTTTCAGATTCAAAGTCTCATAGTATGTATTCTTACCTGAATAAAAATAAGATACATAGTATAATTGTAAATAAGGCTGGTAGATTATGAAAGGTAAACTTGCATTATGCAAATACCTGTGTGTAAATTGCTCTTGACTTCCTCTTTGTAGGATTGTACATATTTTCCATTCTCTTAGATCCTCTCTTATCCAAAGCATAAATGACTTTAAATAATCACAGTTATTCCTTCCTCTCTTTGTGGGAATCTTGGTACCCTATATACTCATTGCAGCAGATTATTTTCAATCAGAAGTAATCTATTGAGTTATAACTGCAGCAACCTGCCTTACTTCAGCTGCTTTCCAGGTCTATTGTAACACTGCCTCCCATAATTCTCAGCCACTGTTGAAAATATAAAGCCGTGGGAAGGCATCAAGCTGAGAAAAGTTGGTATGTTTAATCATTACTTATCAGTCTTTCATCCTACCTATACAGATGGCAATGTTGCTGAAGCTCCAAGAAGCAGCCAACTACATTGAGTCTCCTGACCGAGAAACCTTGGACCCCAATGTGCAGTCTGCACTCTAAAAATAACTGGATTGCAATAGAATGGAGATGAATGAGCCAATCTTGGTTGTCTTCGCTCCTAGGTCTTCTTTCTTTTTTCGCTGGAACCTGCAGTCTGGAATAAACACCACAGAGTGGCAGGGAAGTGCCCATCACTTCCTTTGGGATCTGTGCAGGTGAACAGTGAAACAGGAGACAGTTGGGTCTCCTTTGCAAGACACTGCTCTCCCTCCACCTCCAATAACTCTGGTGGTAAGAGAATGGTGGGCTTTATTCCTGGCCTTTCTGCCTCTGTCATAAACTCCTGGTTTTACAGTATGATTGGGGAGCATCAAGAAATCCCTCACATCCAGTGTTCCCAACATAAATGTTCTTGTGTAAGACAAGAGACTGGAGATAGCCACACAGAGCTGGCTGTTGTATTTCTGCAGGGCAATGCTAAAAGGCAGGGCAATAGCCAAGTTTGTGGAACCCTAAAATGAGGATCTTTTTATAAAATAAAATAAAAAAGCAAACCCCAGAAAGCATGAGAGTGGAAGCGTGATTGCTGCTCTTGGAGCCGTTTCCTGCAGTTGCTGCCCTTCGACTTTCCTGCCACAACCAACGTAGGCAAAGACCTAGTAAGACTGTTAATTCTTGTCTTTGTACCCTCCTTATTTAATCTGCATGAAGGTCTTTTTACTTTCAAACTCCCAATAAACACTTTTTTCTCCTCCACTTTATTTTATTTGGTTAAGCTGGGCCATTCCATTTGCTCTTTGGTTCTAGGAATTATGTTCTGTGCTTAGTCATCTGCCTTTGGTTCCACAGGAAGGAGCCTCCTGAGTTAATAGTTTTCTCAGTTTCAGTTTACCTTTTTCTCATTTTACTTTTCTGTGAATTTCATTCCAACACTCCCTCCAAATGAAATTGGTGCTGACTGGATGACTTCCAGTAACTTAAATCCACTTCCTGGATCCTTGCAGCTTGCATCAGATGCACACAGAATTGAATCAGCAGCACAACCTATGCACAATTTGCATGTGGATTCCCCTTCTTGTGCCATTCCATATCATTTCTTTCTGAAAAGCACAAGAGGTCAGAAAACTGTGATCAAAGGGAGAATGGATCATTGTAGTGCATCATTTAATGGACAGCAACATCATTTTTTTCAGTTTCATATTGTTTATCAATGTGCTTGCA
The DNA here is from genome assembly GCA_027560395.1 of Boaedon fuliginosus. NCBI lineage: Eukaryota > Metazoa > Chordata > Lepidosauria > Squamata > Lamprophiidae > Boaedon > Boaedon fuliginosus. The sequence goes on along the minus strand of JANHGC010003154.1, from coordinate 63,900 downwards.
AATCTCTTTTCTTCCATTCATTTTATCTCACTTTATTTTGGGGACACAGGGTAATAGATCCTTTTTATAGGAGTTGTCTTGAGTCTGTTGCTATTCAGATGTGCTGGAATTCAACTCCACTAATCTCCAATCAGCACAGTCCTGCTGGCTGAGGATTACAAAACCTGGGGAAAAATACATCACATTTAAACATTTAGCCTTGGATGTCATTTATATGATTTGCCAAACAAATAGCCATCAATACACAAGTATTCCCCTAACTTGATGACTTTGATTGCAACTCCAATCAATCTTGACCATTGATCTCTATCAGGCATTAAGTTTGGGGCAACTGAAGAGCACTCTCATATGAAGCGACCTCCCTCCCCCAACATTTATGATATACTTAAAGGGAACCATTTAGACTAGCTATATAAATCTTCTGATTACAGAATTTGTCTCAAGAAAATGTCAGTGTAATTTCTATTGATATGTGTTTTACATTCAAAATTGAAATTATAGATGTCAGACCAGCCCTCGACCTCTAATGTTCTATAAAAGTCCTACTGATGTTCTTTGAGGAGGAATCAGTGCACTCCACAGCCATAAGCTTTTGTTACATTAGTTTTGATCAAATAAGACACACGTCTGAATTTTAGCATTTGTGGTAGGAAGACGTAATGATTAGGTTCTCCATAATGCACAACTCTGCTTTTTCAGTAGTGCCATGCAGACATATGAAGAGAGAGATACTTTATTGAAAGCTTGAGTAAAGCATCCCTCCAATGCAGTGGTTATCAACCTTCCTAATGCCGCGACCCTTTAATACAGTGTCTCCTGTTGTGGTGACCCCCAACCATAAAATTATTTGGGACCACATATGGGAATATGTTTTTTCCAATGGTCTTAGGCGACCCCTGTGAAGGAATCATTCGACCCCCAAAGGGGTCCCGACCCCCAGGTTGAGAACCACTGCTCGAATGCAAAACCACAGAATAACACAAACTTCCATCTCTGAACAGCAGTATGGCTGTTTTACTTTACTGTTTTACTTTACTTTACTGTGCACACAGAACTCTTCGATATCAGAGCAAAATGATTTCCTGAGGCAATTCTGCCTCACTTTGATCTCATGGCAGAGTGCCTCCTTGATGAAATGGATCCCAAACAACCCACAGCAGTCTGTTTTTTAATCTAAGCACTACATCTGTTTAGTTCTTATTCCAACAGAGCCTGTGAGAGGAGACATCTAAAAAGTGTCAAATTTCTTCAAATGTAACCTCAGTTCTTGCACATTTTTTCTTCCATGGGCTAAAATTTTAATAATAGAGCATATTAATCCAGAGGCATCTGCAGCAGTGCTTTTGTCAAAGTGACTAAATGGTCATTGTGATGCAAGCTTTATCTCTTTTGTTTGTACATGAGGCCTTGAAACATATTTACAAAATAGACATGATGGCATAATGCTTGTTTAGTCATTCCCCTCACTGCCAGGGCCTCTGGGTTAATCTTTCATCCCCTCATGGCTCCTATCTCTGCCTCCTGCTTTCCCTCATGGTGGAACCTGTTGGGTTTATATTGGCATTTTTTTCACAAGGCCTGTAGATAGATACATTGTGCCAAATACCTTTGGTCTTATATAGTTCTGAGCATTCAGGTGATATTGCCCAGATTTTCAGTATTTTCTCTTTTTAAAAATGTGTTTTTAGGAAGTGAGCAAGAACATTTTCCAGCTTCATATGCTACATTTTGCACTTACCTAGTCCCTATATAGAATGTATATAGTGGCTTTTTTGTCCATGATTTTGCCATAAAGGAACCTTGTGAAATCAATGGTGGTTTATTTTCCTCTTAAATAAATGTAATATAACAATTCAGGATATACTTAAAAAGTTGCAGTGGAGAGTTCATTTTTATTTATTGTACCAAATAGCCATCCAGATTCTTTTATAGTTACACAATTATTTCCTCACCGTATCCCATTCTTCTGTGGCCATTGAAGATGCCTAGTTTTCATTGGGCTGCTTTAGAAAATGGTTTGTTCTTCTAGTCTCCTCCCCACCCGATTTCATTTTGAACAATTTGGGCATGGTTAGGGGCCTAATTTGGAGAAAAAAATTTCTTTATACAATGTAAGTACAGGTAGTGATCATTGTAAAGAGCACATGCTCCAGATGTGGTCACATGCCAATAAGGAGGAACAGAAGATCTGTCTAGGTTGGCCTGTAGCCCACCTCCCTTTCCAAAACTGCTTTTCCTTAATTCAGCAAACATGTAAAATAGAAAGATTTTCATTTTTGAACTAATGAATGCCTGCCAAGAATACTGGCCATCTGGGTAAAAATTAGTATCAAATAATAATTTTGATAATGCAAGGAGAGAATTTTGCACTGCTGTCCCTAAGCCAAGGGTATGAAGTGAAATGATCGACATAATGTGTAAGAAGTACAAAATTAATGTTTTCTTGGCTTTCTACGTTTTTGTAGAGCCTTTTCATTCAGCATTTTCTCTATTTTACTATCAATGAAGTCCTTTTGTAAGCCTCCATCTATTAACCTAGGTTTTATTTGTAAACAACATCAGATACTAAGTGATCTTGATTAACAAAGTTAGATAATTGTGCAAATTTCCACCCTTGTCCCCAAGATTCTTTACAATCTGCCTGGCTTGAGAGTTATAGTTCAATACATCTGCATGGCACTAGTGGAAGGCTGTATTAATAAATTACAAGGATTTTTAGTATACAATAGTTATTTATCTTATAAATATGACATTGTCTCAGGATTTTTAAGGTCTCTATGCCTCCTTTCCTTCAAGCAGAATGTATTTTGTAAGATGAAACTGCCTAGAACTATCAGCCTTTATGGCAGCAGTTCACAGTATGAATCTATCACTCTCTTTACCTGTATAAAGTGGGATGGAATAGATTAGAAATCAAGGAAATTATGAATTATAAACTAAGAACCTTATCCCTATGTAGAAGGAGGGTAAAGGGGACTGCTTAGCCACTATGGATTGATATCTTATAATGTCAGAAGGACTGATAGTTCATATTAATTAGTCTTTATGTGGAAAAGCTCTTGTGCTTTCATATGAAGTTGTGCTGCTTTGGAATAGTGATAATCTGAGCAAAAATGCAGCTTGAATAACTGGTTCGTGAAGTTGCTCATGTCCCTGAAACTGTACCTTAACATTACCATTTCAAGGGAGGAGAATCTAGCCATGGATTAATAGATCTTACTCTTTTCTAACTACTAAAAGAAGGCTAGGGTAATCTTTTAAATCCAGGCTAGAGAATAGTTTATGTTCAGCACAAAGAGACCCAGGAAGGAAAGAAGGTAACATTCAATGCCTGTTGATTATGTTGCCTGGAACTGCTTAGATGATTGACTGACTAATTATTCCAGCAGCTGCCTTTCATTCTGAAACACTAAACCTAATGAACAAAATCACTATCCTAGCCCTACATGCTTATTCAATTAACTCATATTGGACAATGTAAGTCCTAGCCAAGAACTAGCTCTTCTTCTGAAAACAAAGGTTTCTGCTAATAAATGGAATTCCTCTGTTGCTCACTCACTCCTTTTGCTGGAATAAGCAAGGAGTTTTATTTCATTCCACTGAATTTACTTGTCTAGCCAAAATATGCCAAGAGCAATGTTTACAAACTGGACAGCCATACCCAACTTGGTGTCCTTGAGGTATTTGGACCATAACTATTGGTCATCATACGCAACAGGAGATAATGAAAGTTGTGTTCTAACATACATAGAGGATACCTAACTGGGGAAGAAGGTAATAAAGAAATGCAAGCAAATAAGATGTTGACACTTTTGAAACTAAAGTAAAGACTATTACTTTAGATCTTTAAGACAAGACAGTAAAAGATAAGCATCTTATTCAACTCAGAGCTGGCCCAATCAAAATTTCATAACTAACCATAAAGGGTTGACCTTGCTTTCAAAGGATTAGGAGCCATCTGGATGGCTTTTCAACAGAGCTAGCCCTCTAAAATAGTAATCAAAAAGAAAAAGGAGAAAGGGAAGCTAAAGTTCTAGATTAAGGACTCAAATCCAGCAGGCCTTCTTTCCATTGACTTGGCTGTCTATCCAGATGATCAGCCTGAGATGAATTTGGTGGCTAAGAGCAATTTATAGGAAATGTTTTCAAACATGGATGGAAAATAGCCCTTCTACCACATGCCATTTCCATTTTTGATGCTAGATACATCTCTTCATTAATATTTTATAAAAATATAAATATTATACAATTCATATAATATTTATAAAATTTTCTGCATTTTCAACATTTCCTTTAGATTCTAGTTTTGCTGAATACAATTAAATTACCACATCCCAGTACTGCAAGTCTTATGAGTTTAAAGACATGAGACACATAACAAATTAAAAAAATATATTTGTGCATATAGATCTTCATTTAATTAATTAGTAAAATGCAAATCAAGATGCAGTGATATTGATTCAAAATAATAATTGCTGATTCAAATATTCAATTTAATTTTTTTAAACAAACCAGGCTCCAAGCTATCCTATCGTGATAGCTAGTGCTTCCTAACTGACTGATTGCAGATGAAACTACAAAATTTCTCACCACCCAACTATCAATAGTGACAGTAAACCATTTCCTGAAGTAGATGATGGTAGTTGCCATAGTATCAGATAAATAATTCATAATATTGCTATCAAAAAACTGTATCAAGGAATCCTAAAAATCAAAGAGGCCATTTGATTGTTAGAAAAATGGGGTGGTGGTGGTAATGTATTTCCCCTTACTTTCCATTGTTAGCCAACTGCATAGCAACTATATTATTCAAATACTTCTGTAATCATTGTTTTTTAATGGGTGGGTCATCTATGGTAACATCATAGTGGGAGTTTATGACTGATTATTTCATGCAGATCCAAGGTGCTCATTTATCTTTGTATAACTATACATATGTACATATTATGTTTTATGTAATGGAGATATTAATTTGCTTTGGAACCCAATGGATGACATAATAGATTTAGGCTATGACAAAAGGTGCACCCAGACTGGTTTAAAGAAAACTGTTGCATAGAAAATGAAAATCTAACTAGACTGAATCTTTAATGTCCTGGTTTAATCTTCTGCAACAGCATAGGTGCTATATATGTAACATTTTTTGCCAACTTATGTAAGAACTGCACTATCCTTCTGTGCAACTGATGTGAATGTGAGTATTCTGTCTCAGAGAAGCCTCCTCACTCAAAATCCATACAACTTGCTGGTGACAGGGTCAAGATATTATGTGTTTGCACATTTTGTCTTCCTTCATTTTCCTTTCCAGCCAAATGCATGTAAATGGGAGAGACACAATTACAATTTTCCAAAACCTCCATACTTGGACACCTTTTTCAAGAGAGTGCCTGTAAAATGTAAGACTTGAGGTCCTCTACCCTACCAGGGAGATAATATTTTTATTCCTTCTTAGTTTTTTTCAGCCTTTAATTGGCTTTAGGAGTTGAAAATATAAAATAAGCCTCCATAATTCTTAGCTAATGTACAAGAGAAGAAAAACATCTTACAGTATCATCAGTTCAGTCATTTACTACAGGGGTCTCCAACCTTGGCAATTTTAAGACTTGTGGACTTCAACTCCCAGAATTCCTCAGCCAGCAAAGCTGCAAGTTTTTCTAGTGCTTCTGTATTAGTGTAGCATGCTCCAAATTCCTGCAAAGGCTATGCAGTTTTTCTGCAATCTGATTAGTTGGAAATGGAAGTGTTAGAAAGTTGGATCTTTCTAGACCTCATATTTGTTAAAGTTTCTATTTCAGACCTCTTTCTTCTTTAGCACTTGGGTGATGTCAGTAGTAGCAGAGAATCTCAGTGGTCTCACTAGTAGGGTCATTTAGACCCTAGTGGAGGTTCTTGTAAGTTACATTTAGAGTGACTTTAAAGCTTGAAGTCCTATTTAATCCCTTTCCCCAAAAAGCAATAATTTGAAAGAATGTCACTGACTTTTTTTAAAAAAACAGACAAATACCCATGATGCAAATACTGGCATGTATCACAACTCCCAGAGACTAGAATTACAATAGGAACTGCCCCTTTCAATTTGTGAGTTCTCTTTTACTACATCCACTTTTAATTGAAGCAGTACTACAATGTAAATGTACATTTCACTGTTTTAAAAGTAAAGGTGGCTATGTAGGGGGACTAAACCCAAATTCATAAACCACTAATACAAAAATACTTCTAACAATCTGCTTTTCCAGTTAACCTCTTGGAGGCTCTTCCTTGCATCCTGATCTTATGCTTACTCAGATGCAAGTTAAACAAGACTTACGTTTTCAAGTAAATATATTTAAGGTGCTTTAAGTGATAGACATAAAATATGTTAAATCAACCTGATGGAAATATTTTCTAGTCTTCTGCCCTCTTTCCCTTTAGGATATGTTCTGTTTCACATTTGGTGCTTTTTCCTTCTCCCAATTTGTGCCCACGTTCCTTTTCCTCTCCTTTTTGAAAAGTATAAATAATGCAATTTCTTTATTTGCAGGAA
>JANHGC010003154.1:44296-57367 GCA_027560395.1 Boaedon fuliginosus | reverse complement strand
TTTTGAAAATTTTCTTGCCGAGCACCATTTGCCAATCTCAAGCACCTGTTGCATTGGGGCTATTTTGCACAGTGATTTACAAAATATCAAACTTTGTGCTTGGTTTGACATAAAGGTTCCTCATTTGCCTCCCCCCCCCCTTGTTTCATTTTTGTAGAATAAGAATCTGTTGTAAATAACCTGTAACTGAATGGCCTGAATGAGTCTGAGGAACCAGTCTTGGGAGCTGAGTCTTGTATCTGTGATACATCATACTGGGTTTTTTTTATTTGTTTGGCTTAAAAAAAAAACAATATGTGAGTAACTGTGATTTGCTGACTCATTTCTGATTGTACAATGTACACCTCCCAGCAGCTGCTGTGGTCAGTGGAAGAAATTTGTGGAGCAAAATTTTAAAATGCCTTCTTCCACAGGAACTTGGCCTTTCATATTTCTTGTACTGCTTTCTCTGCATTAGCTCACTCTTTTCACTAAGTTGGCAGGGTTTCCTGGAATAAAATTAATGAAAACTAGATGAAAAAGCTTATCAGATTCTTTTCAGCTAATCTCTCTGGTCTAGTGCTATTATAATGGGATCCCCTGATAAAGAATAACTTTTGATGAAGTCCCAGATTAAAGTGGGAAAACTCGATCTTTACATCAGAACTGATGCATTACCTTGATTCAAGTAAGAGATTCCAATCTTCTTCTGGGGGAGCACAGAGGAAAACGGGAATCTCTTACTGGAATTGGAATAATTCACAATTGAATACAGATGCCCTGTAGTGTTATTAATGAAAAATTTTCAATTTCCATATATTCTGTTTTATGTTTGATGAATTATTCAGTGGAATAGTTTTCAGCAGGGCCATTTTGTTTATAAGTGTAGTGTGTTATAGTATAGTATACTATTAAGGTAACAACACACTAAGGGTAGATTAGTGCCTCTGTTACTGATTTGTACTTTGGAAGTATATAAATAATTGAAACAGCTTATTCATTAGTGTTAAGTTTGATCTTCCATTGAATAAAGAAAAATAAGTCACAGGGCAGTTCAGGCCAGTGTCAGTTCCTTCCAAGTATTTATACCCTTCAGTTCTGCTAATGAACATGATGCTTATGGGCTACTGTAAGCCTGTGGACAGGGCTCAACTAAGACCCTTTTCTATGTACTTGTGCTTTTTAAATTATGGCTCAGGATGTGATTCTGAGGATAGTTTAACATACAAAATGATTTAATAGTATTAATAGTATCATAGTGCAGATCATATCAAGTAATGGTGGACAATACTGGTACATTGAGTACACATTCAGAAGAGTAATAAAAATCTCAAAGAGACATGGAGCTAAACAGAATATAGACAGCTGTTATGTTTCTTCTGTGAGTTTTTCTATTGATAAATGACCAGGCCAACATACATTAAAAAGTTATGATTATAGCCCTCAAATGCTGCCTTTTTCCCAAAAGTAAAAGTAAGCAAGAATAATATGTACTTATTACAAATTGTAATTCAAATCAGGATAATAATCACAGGTGATTCAAGTTCAATTCACTGAAAAGATTATATGGATCCTTAGATTATTTATTCTAACTTTTTTATATGTTATAATAGGGAGATTCTTCCTAGTTGTGTGTTCCTGAGATCCTTTCAAGCTTTTAATAACTGTGTGAAGTATTGAAACTGATATCTTATTCAAACCAAGCAAATGATCTAACTAAGCTACTGAATAGCACTTATGGAGAGCAGTACAACACAGTATTTGTGTTCAGCAATAGAGCAAAAATGGGCTTAATTTCTTCTCTGCAGTTTGGTTTTAGTTTTGTATGTCTATTCACCACCCCCTTATTTAGCCTGAGTAAAAGAGACCCAGCACCAGCCCAGAGAGATCACTGGTTGACAAGCATTGGGATCTACAGTCAGGAGAAAGAGTGGCGCTACATGTCTGAGTACTAATTTGAATGCAGTGTTAAAGGAAGGAAAGAGAGGCCAGACTGAATGCTATCCTAACTTCATTTCTATTTATTGCAAATAAATTTAAATAAGGGGATCTGGGAATTTCATCCATTTGATCATGAAACTTCAAAGGGTAAAGCTGGATGGTTCCTAGTGGCTCCTACTTAGGAGCATTGGTGCTAAATAGTTGGGGGCTCAGTCCCACAGAAAGCTAGGTGGAAGCTGTTGGAATAATGATAATTGCACTAATTCATCACTCCATCAGAAAACGTAGCACCTTTCCCTGCCAAAGACATGTCACCCTTCTGCTCTAGCCAAATCATGAAGATCTTGGCTTGAGGTGGAGCTGGGATAGCACCAAAGTTTAGGGTCTCCTTGGCTTACTAGCTACTGCTGACTGGAGGCTCAACTCTTACAATTTTAGCCTTTTTCTCTAATTAAAATGCATTTTTTTAAAAATTAAAAAAGTGAAAAAAATCCTGTTTAGGAGAGGTGTGTATTGGCAGAGTTAGTGTTTCTTAACTGCATGGTATTCCTTCTAGGGGGTTTTATACCACTTTTTAAATTTCTCAGAAGATTTATGGTCCCAGTTTCTATGCTATCTTGTATCTTGCTTCTTTCTCTTTCTTGCTTTTTGTTTATTATTTGATATGTTCTCTTTCTTTTCTGAAAACTGTTCTTTGTAAACCTGCAATTTCTTTTATAACTGATGTAAACAAAATGAAATAAAAAAATTCCAGATGTTGTATATAACTGCAGAAACAATCACAAGGAAATTACTGCCATCTGGACTGTTTCCAACACAGACTGTTTATACTAGCGGTAAAAGAAAGGGGGTAATAGTCCCCAAAAGAGAAGCTTTTAAAGCAAAATAAAAATAAAATGTCCAAGCAAAGTATGGTACTTTTCACCAAGTCTCTGCTGAGCTGCTGTGCTGAGTTGTACAGCATGTTTTTTCTGGGAATACTGGTCTGTCTTAACACCTTTTGACGTTTAAATAAAGTGAACTCCTGTGTTGCCTGCATGTTGATCCTCTCTGTTCAAAGAAATCTTACAACGATCAGTTTGTATTCCCTGCAATCACCAATACCTCCCATTCTACTCTGTAGTTGTATTTATATAACATATATGGAATTTAGATGTTTTTCTTTAGCCTCAAAATCCAACCTTTATGGATTTTGGCATTAGGATTCATTGGACTCTGTAAACCAAGAAATAGGTTAGCTGAGTCATCAAGTTAAACACCTGAATGTAGTCAATTACTCCATTGCACTACAACAGTGCCAAATGCACTTTCTATCACTATATCAATTAATTAAGAAGATGTGTCTCTCACGTGGAATTCTCTAATGTCTTCCACATGTTTAACTTCGGTTAGGTTCGCTGGATGTTGCAACTGAATTCAGGATACCTTTGTTAATATTGTTTAAATGTGTTAATATAAACCCCCCCCCCTCAATTAGATAGCATGGATTAGAGATCCTCACCTCTGCAGATACTGATATTAGACTGGTGAGACTGATAATTGTCTTCTGATAAGTGACCATTTAGGTGCAGCTTTCTGAGTGATCAAATTTATTTATTGGGGCCTCAATGGAGGCCTGTTTACATTTTGCAAACATTGAAAAGCACTGACTGTGCTTCATACTTTCTCAATTCTTTAGCTTAGTTGAATCCAAAATCCAGAGCCAATGTAAAAGTCATAGTGGTTCAATTTTTACACTGAAGAAGGCATAGCAAGCTGATTTAGACATGCTAACTCTAAATCTTGTGCTATGGCTGGATTCCCATGTCACTGTAATCAAATCTAAACAAACCATATTACTTATTCCAATGCATGAATCTAGCTATAAACCTAGACTAAATTTGTACCCTCATAATGATACAAAATGTGGTTTGCTTGATTTGAACTGCAAGTACCTAAAGATAGCTTTTCAATAATATATTTTTGTGGGTCCATTTTGTCCTCATTGAGACTCGCTGGAGATATTACTGCAACTCTGAATCAGTGTAATTTGTAGAGCCAGACTATTTGAGATGGACCTATTGTATTGGCCACCCACAAATTGGAATCTCTTCAGTTAGGGAGCAAACTGGCTTCATTTCTGTCCATTAGAGCTCTTGGGGTGCATAACTATAGTCACGCCTTTGCAGTTCAGCTATAATGAACAAGCTATAAAATGTGCATTATCACCCATATACTAGAACATACAGTGCTAATGCTCATTCATATACATTAGTAAAGCAAGAGTGAACAAGACCATCAGAACTGATTGCAAAAAAATCTGGAAGAAACAGAATACTATAATTCTTGACTGCCACCTATGGATATTTTGGCAAACGGATTCTGGTGACAACTGAAGGATTTAGGGCCACACAAGTCTTTGATGTAAAAAGTCAATCAATTACTAGAAGGAAGCAGTCCAATTTCTGCCACTTTCTGCTCCTATGGTTGGGCCAATGGGCAGAGGTTTGGCACACCACTGCTAGGAGGCCCCCAAGCATATTTTTGTTTCTGTTCATGTATTTCTTCCCAATGTTTCTCAGCCTTTTGTTTTGTAAGTCTCACCAATCACACTATCTGGGACCTGGATCCCACCAACATAGACAAAAAAACCTTCACTTTTTCCATGAAAGTTACTATTCAATATAATTCATTCCCTTGCAGACTCTGTGCCATTAGCTCAGCCTTGATGGTCCCTATGTTCCAATTATGTGTATCAGTGATTCAGGGTCTCCTGGCCATATGAGTCCTGCCCCAATGCTTTGTTTAGTCCATGGAAAGTAGTACAACATATCAAAATTTTGATTTAACATTTGTAAACCATTGTATTTACTGTGTAGATTTTGAAAACACTAGTGTATAACCTACGAATCAAGCAAAAGCTCCATATTAGCTACTTCAGCTGCATTTTTCAACTTTTTTGGGGGGGGGTGGCTTTTAAAGCCTGCTGAATTCCAGATGTGTTAGATTACAGTTCCAGCATAAGATTTATAGGAGTTTTAATCCAACATCTTGGAAAGCATCAGACAGAAAAAAACTTTAAATAGAAGACCCTAGCTTTTTTTTCCTGAATCAAAGCTATATAACTGTCAAACCAAGAAATCTGAGAAATTTTACTTACACCTATTTTTACATTGCAGAAGTGATTATGACATTGTTATATCTTAAAAAAAACTTTGCTGTGGTTTTTTTTTAATGTAAGAATCACCTTCAAGGGAAAATCAAATATCCATCTAGTCTAGAACATCTGATCCAAGAGTGACCAGCCTCAAACAATTCATATAATTTGAAACTAGTCAACAATTATTAATTGTCCCAACTATTTGATATGTTGCTATGAAAATTGTATCACTTTTGGCTGTTGTAGTTTATCATTATTTATGGACTTTTCTCCGTGAACTTGCATATTTTATTTTTAAAAATCCATCTGAGTTAATGAGCCCCTGCATTAATGTAATTTAAACCATTTAAATCTGAGTTGAGTTTGACTTGTGCTGACTTCAAGGATACATTCATGTAATGTTCATATGACAATAGGGAAGTACCTGTTTCATCTTCTGGAATGATTCATCTTCCCAGTATTCTTATAGCAGTAATAGTTTGTGGTGTCTACCAATCAAGTACTCCGTTTTCCTACTTTATTCCATTCAATTGGATGGCTCTGAACTTAATGTTTAAAAATAGGAACAAATTCTTTATTTTGTTAACACTGTCCACTCATGCATCAATTATACTATAATTATGAGCTCAACCATATTTCTTTCTACTCAGAAGCAAGGCCAATGGAATTTTCTGAATTGTAGCCTGAATGCATTAGTTGTAAATGGCACCGTACATAGCTAACATATATAAATGACTTATTGGTACAGATGGTTTAGATTATATTTTCCTCCAGTGGTTAAAACAAATAACCATGGAGTTGACAGAAGCATACTGGCTTTAATTCAACAATATTTGCATCCAACCACTGGTGATTTCAGGAGGGAATTAATAGTACAGAAATTTATCATTCTTCTATTCAACGCATAAATGTCATTTTAATTTCTCTTTAAATTTAAATGATTTCTTAGTTTGGTTCTCCATATATAAATAACCATATGTAAATGTTATGGATATCTGGGTCAGTTTTTGGCTGAGTTGCCTCAACTCACCTCTCTTTTGAGAAATGCTCTGTCACCAATATCTATGTATGGCTACACTGACTGAGCCCTGAGATGTTGTCTTCTCTGAAGAATTCTTTCTTAATAGACCAGAATAATTAAGTACTGCCTTATGCTTTATGTGATCTAATGAGCTGTTTTTAATACATTACTTTGGTCCCTTGCTTCACTTCTTCGAGTGAGCAATCTTAGCAGGGAATTAAGAGCACAATCAAATCATGTACATTTCAAAGTTAATTTAACCAAGACAGAGGCTTACCTTTCAAGCCATCCTTACTAAATAGTAGTAGAAGATATACCCATATTGAAAAATACTCATTGTGTGTTAAAAGTCCAGTATTCCTGGGTATGGTTGGGCTTTAAATGTGATTGGATATTTCTTGACCCTTCTCAGTGATCTGTATCGGCATTTTGGCTGTTCTCCACAATGGGCTGATTGTTGCTGCTGCTGCCGCATCCTTCCTTGATGGGAACTCTGAAGGTTGTTCTTCGTTTATTTAGTATATTTATGTATCACCACAATTAATCAGGCTCTTGGAAGCCAACAGCAGAATAACAATAATCAATTATATTACACATAAAATGTTCAAAGCAAATAGTTATCACAAAATATTGCAAAAGCAAATATCACAAAATATTGATAACTCTAATAATTAAGACACAATGGCATCATTCAATTCTTCATAAGGCTTCCAATATCTTACCATCTTTCAGAAACCCAAACATATGGGGAAAACTTTGATTTCCACAGAGAAGCCATTCTACAGTGCAGGGTACAGTCACTTTAAAATAGCCACTGAGCCTTATTTCCCTCACTTCACAAAAATGGGGGCAGTTTTGATTCAGTGAATCAAATAGGGTGATTGTGGCTGGAGAAAGCAGGCCCTAAACATCTTGGTGTCTACTGTACTGGGCTTTACAGATTTAAAAAGAACCAGCCATTTTAATTGTACACAGAAGCCAATAGGAAGCCAGTGCAGGACATGAAGCACCTGAGTGACAGGATCATGACAACAACAACAACCAGAAACTGTGTTGATAAATCCAGAACTAATTTCTAATTGATTGATACATGTTGACTCTTAGCAACCACAGATAGATTTTCTCCATAATCCTTAACTTGTTTTTTTTCTAAATAACCTCAAAAGCAGCACTATGTAATTGCCATTCTGTTGATAGCTCTCCTTCTTGTCTCAAGGCTAACACAATGAGACTGAACAGCAAGATCTTGTTCTGAATGTCCCCCCTCTGCTTTATAATCAGTGCCATCAGTGTGAAATTCAGGTTGGTGGCTGCATCTCCCTGGACAAAAACAATTGTAAAGTGCTAATCAGTGAGCAGGCAGAAGCTTGGAACTATTAAATAGCTTTTTTTTTTTTTAAAGGAGGCAAGAGCTGCAGGATAAGAAGCAAAGTAGCAACAGTTACTCTCCTGTCGTGTAACTTAGGATTCTGATCCACATGAAAGAATTTCCCCTTAATAAAACCACTCCTGCTCCATGAAAGTTGAATAAAAATTATGAGAAGATTGTATTCTTAATGATAATTAGTATATAGACTCAAGGGAATTTATTTAAGATTTTGTTTATTTAGTTTCTGGAAGCACATTTTCAGAGCCATGGAACAGGGTACCAATATTTTTTTGACCCTGTTGTCCTTCAGGTTTCCTTGAAATCTCCCAACATGTCATTCAACTTTGTGAAAAAATGGTCAGCCTCCAAGTTCAATCAATTCAGTTAAGTGGGTAAGTAAAAGTAGTTGTGAAAATAGAGTATTAAACAATCTTGTGTGATTTAGCTCTACCATGGCCTATATAAATCTCACAGACTTTCACTTTCCTCTTCATAATTCTTACTACCTAGTCAAAAGGACATGATGCCCCACTCAAATGTCTGAAGAATTATTTTTTAAAAAAATTATGTCTAACGGTCTGGAAAATGCTACAAAATTATTTCTAAAACTCTTGACATTCCTCCAATCCACTGTCAGAAATGTAAACTTAAACTGAAATTTAAGGCAATAGTGAATCTTCCTAGGAATAGCTAACCTGTCAAAATCACTGTGTGTGCAGTAAAAAATCAGTTAGGAAATCCTAAAGAATCTCAGAATAATAGCTAGAGATCTTATTAAAAAGTAGTAGGTAAAAATGATATTCATGGGAAAGTAGCAAGAGAGCAAGTTGCTTGCTGAGAAAAGCATGGATATTCAACTGAAGTTTGCAAAATAATAATAATGAAACACTAAAAATAAAACATGTAGATGACCATTCAGACTTAAGGAGGTGCATTTTATGGACAAATGAATCTATAATGGACACAAAAACTCTAGTGTCTTTTGAAGAGGAGCTACCAAGAAATAAGCATGCCAGGAAAAGAAAAGCTCTTACTTGCAGGTTAGAGTAATAAAATATTGAAAGCCTGCAGAGATTACTCTCTCTGTCCTACTGTATGCTATAAAAAAGGTAAAGATTTCCCTTGTCCAGTTGTGTCTGATTCTAGGGAATGGTGCTCATCTGTTTCTTAATTGAGGAAATCAGTATAATTTGAAGACACTTCCATGGTCATGTGGTTGGCATGACTATATAGGAGGTGTACAGAATGCTGTTACCTTCCCACCAAAGTGCTACCTATTTATCTACTTGCATTTGTGTGCTTTCGAACATCTGGGTTGGCAGAAGATTGTATGATATATAAATTGAATAAAGCAAATGCCAAACTTCTAGGTGGATTATTTTGGGTTTTTCTCATATTTTCCTGTTTCTCAGGTTTGTTGATCTTTTTCTGAAGCTCACTTCCCACTCACACCTTAATATTTCAGTTCTTCATTCCCCATGTTCATGGCTAAACTGACATTCTTTCAGAGAGAAACCAAACATTGTATTTCCCAATAAGAATCTCATAGCAACTAACATGCATGCAAACATATAGTCT
The DNA here is from genome assembly GCA_027560395.1 of Boaedon fuliginosus. Classification (NCBI taxonomy): domain Eukaryota; kingdom Metazoa; phylum Chordata; class Lepidosauria; order Squamata; family Lamprophiidae; genus Boaedon; species Boaedon fuliginosus. The sequence continues at coordinate 48,340 of JANHGC010003154.1, read as the reverse complement.
ATTGTCATCCTTTAGAGACAAGTGCAAAATAAAACAAAAGAAAGTTTAATTTATTATATACATTTCTTGGCTCATAGCAAATTTTCTCATGGAAGTATGTTTGGGCATTAACCCATGGAAGTTAATTTGGGACAGAAGCACCAACTGTTCCATTTAGTATTGGTTCTGCCAAAGTGAAGGCCTCCAATCCCAGATGGATTTCATTTCCAAGATTGAGCCAGCTCATTAGGAATTCTGGAAGTGTAGAATTAGTATATAGTATACTAATATATAGCATTGTATTGGGAAAGGCTAATATAGATTATCTGTTTTAAATGCACACATTCCCTCAGGCTGATTTCACTTCATTACAAGTGTCGTAGTTGTGGTTCCTGAAAATGTCCTTTTATACTATTGAACATTTTTGCATGCTTAGTTCTAAGGAGCAGAAATAACATTGTCAGATAGTGATTTGCCCTGTAATCAAAATCAGCCTCTCCTTTCTGTAAGGGGATAGCACTCTCCACTGCAAGCTGTGACAGGGATTGCTGTGGGATTAGGTTAAACTCGGCTCTTGGTCTTGCAGTCTTAGTCAATTTCTGTTACTCACAACCTCTGCTATTCATAAGAGAGCTAATTATGAAAGACTTCTAGGATAATAGCCTTGGGCTCAGTTTAATTGAAACCTGTAATAAATATTTTTGCATGGTTTATATTAGTAGTGTTAATATTATTTCAATATTGAATGTGTCTTTTCCATCAGATTATAAAATAATTAGCTTACTGTAAACTTTGGGATGCCTACTTATTTTACTGACTTTTAAAACAAAGCAAACTAAAATCAAAACCAACTAAGTTATGGGGATCTGTATTAGAAATAATTTAGCATATATTGCAGACACATGTGCACTGAAAATGGGACACCACCACCATCAGATCTGAATGTCAGGGTTTGCAATAAAAATGACATATAATTCTGCAAAATATCTATCCAATAATACAATGAAATGTTACAAATAATGAAATATATATAAGAACGAATTATATCTTTCTTCCAGATGTTGATCCATCTACCTAATTTATACTTAATAAATAGCTCTACAAAGAAAGGTACTATATATTTTAGCTCAATATGACACGTGCACAATTTTTGTTGACCCAAATAAAGACATTAGTCAAGTGTAAGTGTTTTTTTCCCCTCACAGAATCACCTTCTTTTACTTGTTTTCTATTGGATGTGTGCATCTGATTCTAAGTTTAGTGCCAAGTAACTTCAGGTAAAGCATTTTTAATAATTGGCACTGTACCTGAAGAATACTGCCAGCCAGAATAGATAACACTAGCCTTAGTCACTTATTTAGTTTAAGATAAAAACAACATTATATAGACTCATTGATTTTTGACCAAATATTAAGAAATCAAATGTTTTTGCTTTATTTCATCCACACCCATCCCATCCCATACATATTCCTTCACCCGTATGTTTTCAAATCTTATGGATGGAAATATTGGCTAGAAATTTGTGCTGTTAAAATCTAAGAAAAAAGGAAAAATAAGGTTTCAATGCTCAGTATTAACCCTAGTTCTACACCAGACCTATCAGAACTTGTCTCTCTTTATGAAAATGTAGTCCATCAGATCTGGAAATTATCTATCCTTGGACTGGAAAATAAAGTATTTTACTCCAACCCTCTGCTTCGTTTCATCTAAGGAAGTTCTGATAAATGCATTCAAGTGTTTTAAATGAAAGGCTCAGGATAAGTATAGATGGTTTCACCTAAGATAGCTAAGTATTTCCTGTTGTCAGGGCTCATTTTCTAGGCATTATGTTAAGATGAGTAACATTTCTTGGTACCAAGAATGATTGACTATCTAGCATTCTCAACTCCCGAGAATCATTGGCTATAAAATTTCAGTTCCTGCAAATGAACTCATTATTTCTATGAATCCATTCTATTATTATTTGGTTAAGTTTTGTTTGGTCAGTTGGCAGATAATAAGCTTTGAGATGTTTCAATTATTTATTTATTAGGCTCTTATGCCATTCCACTCACCTCAGACTCTGAGAAGCTTACATTCTGTCTCCCACAAAGAATCTTTCCGCCCCCACCCTCAAACAGCACCACCAATTTACATTTCTTCACCAAGGGACAGAACAAACCCAATTTAAATATAACCCCAAAGTGCAACAGGAAAAGATTGATATCCTATTTATCCCCAAGATTTATTGGAAAAGCTATATTTTAACAGCTCTAAATTTAGCAGGGTTGGGCTCTCTGGGATACGTCTGTGCTTTCTCTATCACAAGAGATTATTTAAGGCTGACAATTCCCACATGTTAGGTTATCATCTTATTGCTTTTAATTCCTTAGCATTCCCTCTTTTGACATCAGAGGCAACTAATTTATGGTAATTGATTCAATTCTGAGAGCTGACCAGTAGTTCCTAAAACTTGTGTAAGGTACTCCTGGATGAAATAAGTAGCAATGACTAGCCAAGGTTCCTCAAAGCTAGTGGCAAGATGGTAGCAGTATGTCCACAAGGCCTTCTGATTCCTTAGCAACTCTAAGTATCTCTGGCGTGCTCAGGATAGGGGAGTTTCCTCTATCCTGGTACTCTCAGCGGCTTTTGATACCATTGACCATGGTATCCTTCTTGGGCAACTTAGGGGGTTGGGAGTGGGGGCACTGTTCGAGGTGGTGCTCCTCCTACCTCTCGGGTCGGACCCAGTCGGTGTCGGTGGTGGGACAGAGATTGAGTCTGAGGGTCCTGCCTCTTTTTAGAAGATACATGAAACTGCTGGGTGAGACCATTCAACGACATGGGGTGGGGCATCATCAGTACACTGATGATACCCAGTTATATATCTCTGCCCCTGATCGAATTAGTGATGCCGCCAAGGTGATGTCCCGGGGCCTGGAGGATGTGAAGATCTGGATGGGGACGAATAGGCTCAGACTCAACTCTGACAAGACCGAGTGGCTCTGAGTATTGCCCCCTCATGGTCCAGTTGATTATCCATCTTTTATGCTGGGGGGAGATAAATTACTCCCCGCAGAACAGGTGTACAACTTGGGGGTCCTCCTGGATCCACAGCTACAATTGGATTATCATCTTTTAGCTGTGGCCAAGAGTGCCTATACACAGGTTTGCCTGCTGTGCCAGTTGCGCCCCTTCCTGGACCCAGAGGCTCTTCTCATGGTTACTCATGCCCTTGTCACCTCACACTTAGACTACTGTAATGCACTCTACATCGGGCTGCCCATGAAGAGCACTTGGTGCAGAATGTGGCCGCACATTCGGTTCAACTGGTGCAGAATGTGGCCGCACGAATGATCAAGGGTGTACCCCAGTGCACCCATATAACACCGATCCTCCGCAAGCTGCATTGGCTGCCAGTGGTCTTCCGAGTGCAATTCAACTTATAAAGACCTACATGGCCTAGGAGTAGGGTACCTTCGAGACCGCCTTCTGCCACTGTATACCTCCCAGCGCCCAGTGAGGTCCCACAGAGTCAGCCTGTTGCGGGTTCTGTCAGCCAAACAATGTTGGCTGGTGGGTCCCCATGTTAGGGCCTTCTCTGTAGTGGCGCTGACCCTCTGGAACCAACTCCCAGTAGAAATTAGGACCACCCCAACCTTATTGGCCTTCCGGAAAGCCACGAAGACCTGGCTCTGGCGGAAGGCCTGGAACTAATGTAGTCTACCCCTTGGATGATTGTTGAATTGTATTTAGAATGGTTTTATTGTATATTATTGTGTTTTATCATTGTTAGCCACCCTGAGTTCCCCTTGACTGGGGAAATGAGGCAGGGTATAAATCAAAATAAATAAAAATAAATAAATAATAAATAATTATTTTTATTTGAGAAGCCTCCACCTGAACACAAATGGGGTAGTGTCTCAATATTCTCCTGAAAACATACCAGTCTTGAGGCTTAGCCAGCCATAGCAGAAGCCTGAGCATCAATCTAAGAGACAATTCTTTGTTTCTTTTGGCCTCAAGAGAAACATTCACAAAATTGGGACTCCTAGTTGTTGATGCAACAGAGCTTGGTAAAGTTCA
>JANHGC010003154.1:0-13913 GCA_027560395.1 Boaedon fuliginosus | reverse complement strand
TTTATTTATTTATTTATTTGATTTATATCCCGCCTCTCTTCCCCCAATGGGGAACTCGAGGCGGCGATGGGGAACTCAAGGCGGCGGATTATAATCGAGGTAAGACCTTACACCTGCCCTCTGGAATGATCTGTCTACGGAGCTCCAGAGTGTCCCAGATCTGCGAACCTTCCACAAAGCACTCAAGACCTGGCTGTTCCGGTGAGCTGGATTAGATTAACCCACTGAAATTTTGTAATTTTAGGAGGATTGTAAATGTCTGTATGATTTATATTATTTATTATGTTTTGAGCTACATTGAGTCTTGCAGGACTGGGTGGCATACAAATTAAATTAAATTAAATTGTTATTGTTATTATTGCTGTTGTTGTTATTAAAACAAAAAGGACAGATCTATTCATATTTCTTCCATTCCTCCAATCCATGTAATTCTACTATTAATACACATCTTATATTAAAATATATACTTTCTTTACCTAATTACTCATTGTTTAATTTTATTATTTCACTGCTAATCATTATATTATTTAAGCATGTTAATAATACCATCATTCAGTCTCTAATTTTCCAATTAATGCTTGGTGCTTATTCATAATTCCTATATTTCACTCTTCATATCTATTTGTATTAAAATATTATCCTAGTACCTATCACAGTACCTACAAAATAATTATCCAGTCTATATAATTCTAATGTTAATTCACATGTTTTGGTTAAAATATGTTCTTGAACGATCTTTGCCCTCCCCTTTTTTTCTATCCATTGTCTCTTGGCCTCATCAATACCTTAAGTCTTATTCTTTTTTTAACTTGCCTCCCATATTCTTCTCTTGGATCTTTAACTCTACTTATATCTGCATCCTGATTGGTCAATCCAAACTTTTCTCCTCTCTATCCTTTTCCACTTTCTAATTTTAAAACTATCTCTTCTAACCCTTATTTCCTTTCCCAAAATATCTTCCGGTTTCTCCCATTCTCTTTTTAAGTCTTTTAAATTGTTTTCCTCCTGTTTAAATTCCTTAATCATTATTGGTTTTGATGATATCTCTTCCTTGTCGTCTTCTTTTTTCTGGTTTCTCAGTTCTGCTTTTTCCTCCATTCCTTCTGCTGGTTCCTTCCTTTTCTGAACGTCCTGGTCTTTGCTCGTTGTCCCTTGTATAATATTTTCTAGTTTTTGGTCTATGCTATCAAATAGTCCCACCATCGCCTTGTGTTGTTTCTGTATAAAATCCTTAATGCTTTGGAATAACAGCTCCATTTCGTTTAAAATTCCACTCATTTCCACCTTGTGTTGTGTATTTTATTTTAGTAGATTCCACTTTTAGCCAAAAGTCCAGGAACTATTTATACTTATACAAATCCCAGTTCTTTATGTCTCATAAATAATCAGTGAACTCCGTTTAAATAGACCAGGGGGTTATCCATATCTCCTTCAATCACTTTTATAGATTCTATCATGTAATTAAACCTTCAGGGGTCTTTTAATTGAAGATTTTATTTTAATATTAAAGTCTCCAGTAATCTTAGGGTAGATGAATGTAATCCAATAGGTATTTTCACAATCCTTAAAATGGTTATTTCCAGGCTTGTATATTTTTCCTATCAGCAGATGATGCTCTCTACTTCACAGTTGTTACTGGGACGTCAGATTTTAATTATACTAGATGGTTACCCAGTGTTGCCTGGGTAATTTTTTATTGAACTGCCATCTTCCTTCCTCTTCCCTTCTTCCCACACTTCTATTCCCCTCCATCTTCCTTCCTTTGTTCCTCCCTTCCTCCTCCCTTTCTTCGTTGAGATTTAACTCTCTCCTGGGGAACTCCCATCCGTTCATCCCTAAGGACCTCTGAGAAAACATGTGTAGAGATTGTAACATGTAGAAGATACGTTGTGCATGCGGGGAGGAGAGACAGAAAATGTGCTTCCTTGATAGCATGGGACTCTGATTTTGCTTGTTTTTGACATCTGTTTGTGATCCGAGCAAACGGACATCATTAAATAATTGGGTCAAAGTAGTTTTGTGAGTCTGGGGCTCTGAAAACCCTGAAGTCATTGAGATATATTCCTGGAGGGGCAGGAGAAGGAAAAGATCTCATCTAGAGATCTACTAACTTTGTATTCAGATCCAGGAAGCCTTGCTTCCATTACCTTCCTGAATAGCTTATTGGCACTGCTTTCAGCTTCTGCCTCCTGCCCCTAATTGCCTCCTTTGCCTTCCCGAACAGCTGATTTTGCAAATGCGCAGTAGTGCTCAGGAGCCCTGTGTACATGCGCAGTATATTGGGGTGGTGTCCACTTTAGCAGTATATTTCAGGGGCAAAAAAGCCCCACAGCATTCATGACCTCCCTCCAGTGCTCGTCTCCTGAGTGCAAAGTAAGTATGTGTGAAATTTGGGCGTGATTGGTGAAGGCATGGAGGTGTGTATAGGGAACATACATACCCACCCATAAAACCACGTTCTGTTTTATAGATATAGATTATTTCAAATTATAATTCAAGTGAAAAAGCAGTATTTATTTTTTAAGTTCATAGTTCCACCATTTTAAAATGCCTTCTCAATACCATGTCTTCTCACTTTGAGAGTCCGATTTTCTCTGTTTCTTTTTTAAATAAATTGTTTCCTCTCTCTTTAAATCTCCTCCTTCAGGTAATCACTTAATCCCATTCCAAGGGATTCACCATTTAACAAATAATTCTGAGTAAATAGTTCCCATGAATTTCTTTGGGGTTGAAATTTGAATAGAAAGAGTTCTTCTCAACCAGTTCACACACTGTTCATCAAAGTCTGTTCCTGCACTGTGCTTAGATAGTCATCTGCTGTTCCAGCTTCTTGCAGCAATCTTAGACTGCCTCTTCTCCTCATTTTGGCATAGAGAGAAAAAGCCCCGGGGTCCAGCAGGAGAGCTACAATCTCTCCTGCAACCTCTCAGAGTGCCCCTCCTTAGCTTTACCACCTCTACAAGGCAACTTTGGATCCTTTCGGTGCCCACAAAGAGGGATAAGCCAGCACAGGAATGGAGAGCCTGTTCCTTGTGACTGGTAATGCCAGGAAGCTCCACACCTTCCAGGAATTTGCCTAATAATTTTGTAGGGTCCCAATGATGCTCTATGTCTTCTAACAGAACAAGAAATCCAACATAATGTCATTGTGCTGTGTGAAATCTCATCATAGTTTCTCTTGTTGTTAGAATTGTCAACAGCTATGGCGACATTAAGGATTACCATTCATAATCTATCATTTGTATAGATCTATTACACAAGAAGAAAAGTGTTATATGTCTTCTTGACTTGACATTTAATATTTCAGTTTTCTTGAATACCAGGCAATATTTTTTTCTATTCCAGAAATGCAGCCAATGTAATTTGTCCATTTTTGCCCTCTATTTATGATACCCAGGCAAAGTGTTACCTCAAGTCAATCTTTATATGGATTTTTTTCAAAGTTTAAACCTAGTAATGAATTACTGCTGCCATTCAACACACCACCTGTGGCCCTCTGGCACTTGATGTGTAGCTTTTAGAGCCTTGGGAAATCTTTTTCCTGTTTTTTCTTATCTGGCTAATCAGTTGGACCATGAGGGCAAATCCCTGAAGAGAGAAGGTTAAAAATACTTTCTATTAAATGCTATGGGGGTTATGTCAAGAAAACACCAGAAAACAGTTTTGATCATATTCACATTCCCCAGCTACCATATGAAAGTAAGGAGTGCCAAGCTAGACTAGACAAAAAATACATCTAATATTAGAATTTTAGAATATTAGAATTTCATAGCATGCAATGGCCAGCCAGATACATTTCAGAAGTCTGCAATTAATTCCAGAATTTTACTTATGGGTTGTGTAAGAATTACTTTCTTTTTCCATTCCTGATTCTCTATATAATTAATAACAACCAGTGGTTCTGTACTATAACATTGTATAAAAAACAGGTTTATATTCTTTCAAATCATGTGGATGGATGGATAGCTAAAATTCTAATGAATATTGCTAATTTCTCTATAGCAATATGGAAATGTTAATTTTATCTGCTGGAAAATAGAAATTACCTTTTCCCCCCAAGAAATCATGGCAGGGGGAATTCACTGTACAGATGTCTTGGAAAGAATTTGGTACAAGAGAAAACATATATATGCTAACTCCCAAACTCTACCAGTTTGCATGCCTGCAAAACTTTCTTGGTGATCAATATGGCATTCTACTTAAGAAAATACTCATTCCTTAAACATAACTACTAGAATGTATTATATAGATTGTTAACAACAAAGCACAGCATGTGAATATTTTATTTGACTAATCATAGAACTGCTGCAGAATATATCACTTGTAAAGCCCATTTTAAGGACCTTGGTATAGCAACTTTCAAATCAATTTTTTATTTGGGCATGTCTATTAAATTGCAGGTTTGAGACTAGAATATGGCAAGCTATATTATTCCACTGGTTAAAGCTGACACTTTTCTCTATAGGCTTAGATCCACTGACATTAGAAGATAGATTTCAAAGAGAGCGATAACAAGCAGTTTGCAGTAGGCTTTCCCATCTAGGATTTCCCCCCATTTACTTATCTTTGGGCAATGAACAAGCAAGGGTCACACACTTAAGCAATATCTATTTGACATAGATAATACAGTGCTCAGGTGAATTTGCAACTAATTCTATAACCAATCTAAAAAGTGTGCCTGAATAGTTCTACATCATCCTGACAAGCGGAAAAAACCATCTAGAAGGGAACAGAATTCATTCCACCACACAATGCTTTATGTATTTATCTATCTTTATAAATGACCCACAGGATGTTGAAGGGAAGCTTATTAAGCAAATGAAAGCAAGCTAGGGAATTTGGCTAATGAGAAGCAAATCACAATTCAAGATGACTTTGACAAGGTTTAGAGATTGGGTCAGGGCATTTTTCAATGAGTAATAAGTGTAAGGTCTTGCATATGAGTAGAAAAAAAATCAAAGGTATATGGTGAAACTAGCTTGGTAGTTCAGCATCAGTATCAAGAGGAACTAATCGTTGAAGTGGATCATTAGTGTTATATGAACAGGTTTACGGAAACTTGGGCTGCATTAACAGAAACATGACATGTTCATTGTTCTAAGGTACTTTTTGCTGCTTATGCTAGAAGAATTATGTCTTGCATTTTCAAAGAACATGGAAAATATGAAGTAGGTTCAGAAAAGAGCTTAATCAGAAAGTTATGGGAACCAGGTTCTATATGGAATGGTCAAATAATCTGGGCAGGTTTGGCTTGCAAAACAAAAGACTAAACGAGATTTGATAACCTTTTAGAAATTTATAGAGTGCTGTCATAGCAGCAAAGGGTGAACCTTCTTGTAGCTGAAAAAGAATAGAACAAGGACTGGGTAGTCTAAAAGAAAACTGATGATAAGCACCCTTTAAGCAAGGCAAAGACTACCTACAATAGTATGCTAGAAGTTTTCAAAAGGGTGCTGTCAGGAATGACTTAGAATTTAGCAGCTGGAACTGGGCAACCTGTTTTACACAGGCCCTTTTGATGCATACATTCTCTGGTTGTATAAACTTAAATAAAATTTGTCCTAAATCTTATTTTTTTTAAAAGAAAAAACTATGTTAGCCTGCTGTTTTTCACTGAGCTAGCAGAAAATATTCTATCCAGCATAATCTCTCCAGGGGCATTCACTTTGATTTAGTTGACTTTTGCTTCCCCAAAACATGCTTGCTGGAAATTATGAGAATTGAAGCCACCCATCAGGTGGGAGAAAGCTGAACACGATCCAGACAATTTCTCAGAATATAGTTAAAGTACCTTGGGGAGAAAGGCAGCCCTTTCAGTTTGATAGTGATAAAACAAACTGAAAGCTTCATCAAGAATATGAAAAAGGTATAGCGTACAGCCTATTCATTTCCACAGTGAAGTATTACATTACCTCATACTACAGGAAAAACCACAGGAATTATTAATAAGATAAACATGATGTTCTTCAGTATACTCATGAACAAATTATTTGATAATTGCATGTCAAACGAAATGCTGAAAATTTGTATGAGCACTGGGACCAAGACAGGAAAAAAACATGAAAGTATTAACTCTCAGTTGCCTTCAGTAGGTTTCAAATTACACTGAAATCTTATAAGTTGATATTAAGTCCACCTGCTGTGGGAGTGATAAACTCAGTTTAATTCTAGTTTGTCAGATGGAGAAAGAAACAAAGCTCTAACAAAACAGACACCATCAATACAAGATATACAAATATCACACAGAAAGGAAGGGGAAATAAGGAGCTCCCAGGTTTGGTTCTATTGTGGACCAGATACCTCTGAAGGATGAAGATGGTGCTGTAACAGCAAACTGCACCATATGGTGATTTCTAGCCAAAGGTGTCCTTCCAGATAAAGGAAACCCCACGAAATTACCCACCTGCATTCCAGATTGCTGCTTCTTATGAGGAGACCACCACAGGATGGAAGTCCTGGGATTTTCTCATAAGTAAAATAGCTGGGAGTGGAGGGGAAAAACAGCCTGCTTGCACATGTATAGCCTTTTACAAAATTCTTTGAAAAAAATGAACATTTTGCCAAGAATAGTGTTTTGTTTTAAACAATACCTATTTTGACAAAAGATAACAGGAAGACATATCTAGGTTTGCATGGGAAGAGAAAAAGACAAGGATTAAATATAAAATCCAAGATGGAAACTTCGGACTGCCTGATTTGAAGTTGCTTTTTCTAGCCCATTGCTTGGTTTAGATGAAGGAGTGGGTGCTGCTGTGGAATAAGGGAATTCTTGAGCAGCAGAACCTGAGGATTGGATGGCAAGGCTTTCTATAGTACAATAAGGTTAATATAGTTTTTAAACTGTGCTGCTGTGGAAGACCCGTGGTGGTAAAGTGGTTAGAATGCAGTATTGCAGGCTAACTTTGTCCATAGTCAGGAGTTTGATTCTGAACAGCTCAAGGTTGATTCGGTCTCCTAACCTTCTGAGGACAGTAAAATGAGGACTCAGATTGTTGTGGGCAATATGCTGACTCTGTAAACTGCTTAAAATACAGGTGTCAAACTCACGGCATCACATTGCCATCATGTGAAGTTTTGCAAAGTTTTTCCCCTTCACGGAGCTGGGGTGGGCATGGCTTGTGTGTAACGCATCCTGTCTGTGGGCCACCAATTTGATACCCCTGAATTAGAGAGTTTTGTAAAGCACTATGAAGCTGTATATAAGTCTAGGTGCTATTGCTAATTGACTGCAGAAAGATTTCATTTTCAGTTGTTTCCATATGCATGGTTAAGAGAAAGATTTCAAATGAGAAACAAGACATTTGGAACACAAGACAAAATTTGAAATTGAATTATGTACAAATGTTGAACATATAATAGCTAGAATGATTAACTTTTATTTACATTTGAAACAAGATTAATGGGAAAATATGTGGCTAAAGTTTATATTATGGTATAATTTAAAAGATAAATTATCTAGATTGTATAAAGGTACTTCAAATTTACATGGGAAATGTGGAAAACATTAAGGATAATTTTAGCATGCCTGGTGGACTTCCAAAAAACCCCATTTTTTTAGGATCAAATATGCATAATGATAAAAAAAGGATTTTAAAAATTAATATCCAATTGAAATCAGAGCTCTTCTTGTGGGATTAATGGATAGACAAATAGAGTTATATAAAATTGTTTTTGTATGATAACTTGTGTAAGATTATGATATGCAGAGAGAGACAGAGAAAGAGGGAGAGTAGGGGAAATGGGATTCTTTTCATTCATGTAACAGCTCTGCTGATGGAGTGGGAAGACAGTTGAGTCAATGGCTGCTATTGGTGTTGGTGGTGGGAGTTGCGACAAGTATGTGCAGGCAATTCCTATATATTCTTCACCTGTTGCTGGAAGCTGTTTTTAATCAAGTGAGAATTGATTTATTTTAACATTAAAGGCATTTTCTTTACATTCTTTATGTTTCTTTATATACATTTGTTGACATATTTTGCATCTTGTGTTTTATTTTTAACTAGATTGTAAACATATATGTATTAATTGTATATTTTTACTATATTTTTTTTAAATCTCTGTGTACCTCTTCATGAAGTTATTTGTGGTGGTAATTGCATATAACTGAAAGTAATAAAGGTAAATCATTTAGCTTTTCCTGGCTTTTGCACTTTTATGGAGTGCCTTTCCAAAACAAGCATATATTTTTGCTACCAAAAGAATTTTAAAGAAAATAAATCTAATTAAGTAAAAAAATCTAATCAGGAGTGCTTTACATGCTTTGAAAATTATTTTCCTCTGCCTTAAAGAATTCTATTCATTAAATTTAAAGTAGCTATAATTGGTACAGGTATTTTGGCCCCCAATAAATCTCTCAGGTTCTACATCCACTTATATTATTATAAGCCTTGCAACATCCTGGAGGAAACTCTGACCACATTTTGCTTAGAAATGACAATTAGTTGCAACCTGCTGCTAACAATCCTGACTGCACGATCTGGTTGCATGATCTTGCAACCTGTCAACTAGGCTATTTTTCAACTCAGGTTTAGAAGAACTCTTTCAGAAATGATCTAGATCCATGTTCAGACTAGCCTAATTGACAAGTCATAGAGATAGTGGAAGGGCTGCAAGGACCACTGGGGGAGGACTCAACCCCACTCCACGGCCATCTTTTTGCCAAACTCTATACCCTCCTTGAAAAGCCTCCTATTTCCCCATGCCTTCATTCTGTCAAGGTTGTTTTTTGACATAGGTTTAGTGTTCCTTCAAAAGCACACTGGACTCATGTTCAGAAATAGCTTGAGTGACAAGTTGCAAGCACAGAACATGTTCATGTGTGCTAACTGCCAACTGGTCACCTTGTGTAAGAGTAAATGTAGCATTCCAAACACCTTCCTGCACCCACCCATACTCCACCACATACTAGGGAAAACAATTGGTGGTTATTAGTCCCCCCTCCCCAAGGCAGGTGATCTTCAGTGAGAGGAAAAAATGAAGGCTAGAGAATTTACTAAATGGTTTCATTAACCTTTAGTCCATTAAATATAGCACCACTTGGTGGTCTTTTCTCTAATATAGCCCTTCCAGCAATCTTGTAAGCAGAGCAATATATAGGAATACAGTAAAACCATTCAATTAATTTCAGAAGTGGGGAGGAAAGGCGTAATCTGAACTTGGATCTCCCCATTCCTCCTCTAACATCCAGTGCTACATTACTCCAGATCTGAAATCTCTTCTTGGTCTTAAAGTGAAAAATAGGTGCAAATATGCTAATATCGAAAAATCATATTCGAACAAAATGTATGCAGTTGAAATCTATGTTTGCCAATGCAGATAAATTTACCAGGATAAATATTTAAAATGTATACACATGTTCACATCAAATGCTGTTTGCCTTAGCACTTTGCTACAGCAGCTTTGTCTTTGGATAACAGAAATGATTCTCTCTGCTGCTTCCTTGCTATATTCTCAAGGTGAAGGTGCCTTTGCTTCACCAATTTCTTCTCGGTCTTGAAGCACTGCTTTCCTGACAGCTCCTTGATGCAGGTTGGTATGCAAAATATATTGAGCTCCTGCCCAGAAAGGAAACAGTCTTTGTTCCGTTTTCCCATATTGATGAGAGAAGGTAAGCCAAACATTTTTTGGAAAAAAAACCTGCAGCATTAGTAGTTGTTGAGGGAAATGTTGGAAATTTTGATGAGGCTGGATCATTTCTTAATATTTGCATGACAAAAGAGAAATATGAAAAGATGCTTCATGTAAAATGTGAACATTTGTTTTAGAGGAAAGGTGCCATAAAAGGCAAGCCTAAATTACCATGTAGATGGACTAATATTCCAGTGGGACACAGTTACAATATCTAATGCATTTTAGCTCAGAAAGAGAGTAAGGAAAAGAGAGAGAATAGAAACATTTTTCCTTCATTTCCCATATTAGAACCAGGAGTCATTCCATCCATCTGAATTATTCAGGCCAAATGCAAAGAACTACTTGTTCATGAAGCATATGGAATTTATTATCACAAGATGCATTTCATTTGATTGGTGTTAAAAGGAGAGTAAACAAAGTTATATGTTATCCTTGCCCAATGTGGTGCCTTCCAAATGTATAGAAACACAAACTCTCAGAATGATTCATAGGCCATAATAGCTAGGAATTTGAGGAGCTATAACTCTGATTAACTTAGAGGATGCCAGGTTGGGGAAACTGTCCTATGTAGAAATTATAAAAGTGGGGAAGCTCTATGATAATGCACTATGGTACAGATGAAAAGTTCTACCATATGGACATCTAAATATATGTGTCCTGTGCATTTTATCGAAGACGTGGCTTATTCTCGCACACTACAATGCTTAGGTCCCTGCTTATGCCTCAAAATGCTAAAGTCTTGGTGATAAAGCTATGCAGCAGCTATTGGTCAAGATGTCTAAACATTGTATTAACTCTTGGAATACAATGGAATAGCCACTGTAAGATGTTGCATGATTATATAGAGGTACCTAATTGGTCAACAATAGGAATAGAATGTTTTCATCTAATTTAGCAAATCCCCCAAATAATGGCACAAAATCTGTATTTGTGAGTCATCTGTCATTTGTCCAGAAGTCACATATGTTAAAGGATAGTTGTTTCAAATGATTAAGCTATTTTGTATACAAAAGAACTGATAATCAATAAATTCATCTTAAAATTACTAATGAAAACCTTAAGACAATGTTGCTTTTATAAATTCAAGTCTACACACTTAAGAGCTTTAAGGAAGCTCAAATAAAATTTCAGCTGTATGCAATATATACCCAAACAGTAAAAGAGAGCCTCAATGAACCTTTGATGCCTCAAAACCATGCTGGATTGGTTCTTTTGCTGATTTTTACTGATATTCAATGAATCTATCTATATCGTCAAGACACTTATTTATTTATTTTATTCTATTTATACCCTGCTTCTCTTCCCCGATCAAGGGGAATGCGAGGCAGCTTACAAAAGAATTAAAATACAATACAATGAAAAACCAATTTAAAACAGTTATATAATATTAAAATAAAAATAAAATCAACAAAATCAATCGGGACTTCCGGAGTGACTTCTGGTGATACTGGTTCGCCTCAGACCCCCGACTCCTGGACCCCACCCCCAAGGTGTCTGAGCCATCCTGTAGGGAAGGCTCAGCGAAGGAGCATGGTGGGAGAGGTAGAAGGGATTATGCGCACCCCTCCTTCACCCACCGTGAGCTCTAACCAGTGTCGAGCGGGATGGAGCCAGAAATGGCGTCCAATTAGCCGGAGCCCTTGGGACAAGCTAAGCGCAGGAAGGAGAGGAAAAAAGTCCACGTGGTGATGTGATTGGGTGAGCAGAGACTTCAAATTGATTACTGAACCCCAAAGAAACCATTAAAAGTGGCTGCAGTAGATAGGAAAAGCGGAGAAAGAAAGAGACGTAGCGTTCCGGAGAAGGTCTGTCTCAACCCCCCCCCCTCTCTTGCTGTATGGATGAAGTTGGGGGTAATTAGAACTATATGAACTTGGAAATTTGGGAATAAGCAATTTGGACTAATTTGGATAAATTTGCGATCTGGAAAGAAAGATTTTTGGATATAATATTCTTGGATATAATATTCTTGGATTCTGATAACTTTAACAAAATGGAAGAGTGTGGAAAGAAAGCACTTACTGGAGAGTGAGATCACCATGCCGAGTTGCTGAATATATTGGATAAATTTGAAGAAACAGCTTTGGAAATCAAAGGCTCCATCTCGGAAATGATGATTAAATTAGAGACTATGGGACATAAGGACGATGAGGACAATATGAAACAAATTTAAAGATGTGCAGAAATGGATAGGCTCACTTTAAAGTTAAAAGGGAAGAAAGATAAGAAGCATTACAAAACATGGGGGAAATGTTATGATTGGCTTAGACAAAAATACAGAGAGCAGAAATGAACAATAATGGAAGAATTGGCGAATATAAATAGAGGGAAACAATTATGTGTTAGCTATATGTAGAGAATAGTCCAGGTCTTTAAACTCTCACTTCTAAGGGAAACGTAATTTTATGTTATATGTTTTCGTATGTTTGTTTTTAAATAATAAAAAACGTTTTCTTTAAAAAAAGTAGAAATACAATCAAGAATATAACTAAGATGTACCTACCCACCATCCAGTCCATTTCTTCTACATTGTCACCATATAATCCATGATTACTCTTGCCAATGAAATTTTCTGTAGTAACCAGAGGTGTATGAACATGCAAGAAAGAAACCAAAAGGAGGAATGGACCTTGTTTGTTTCTAAAAAATAAGGAAATTTTGCCTTAAATAACTATTCAGTGAAATTATTATTTGGGGGAGGGGCAATAAATATTTTGCAAAATAATTACACTATTAGTACTTGGTGCTTTGAACCAAACCTCCAATAATCCGGTGTTCTCATTTATGAAGGTCAACATGCTTCCTTGTTCTCTAGTATTTCAAGATTACTTGCTTTGTAAGGGGCAAGTATGTAAGTACCTGTACTATAATCCTCAGTTTAGATTCACACAGCCCTTGATTGAATTTCAAAATATCTTTACAATTAATTAGTCCATATTTAGCTGAAAGCTAATATTAATTTTCTTGATGCTTCAGAAAAACAGAGAAAAAGCTGTTAAAAGAAGCTGTTGGTGACCAACCTATTTTTTGTTCCAATGTCACTTATCGTTGTACAGTATCCAATAGATTACCCCTAAAAAAATGAGGCTTTCATTAATAACAGCAGTAAATTACTTGTAACTTATGAACACATGGCTTATAGAGGTAGATTATCTATGGAACAATTATAATAAATAATGGCTATTTCTTATTGAAACTGTTGCTTCTATCTCTCTGTTTAGCATCCATACATACACCCAAACTATATCTATATAAT
The DNA here is from genome assembly GCA_027560395.1 of Boaedon fuliginosus. Lineage (NCBI taxonomy): Eukaryota > Metazoa > Chordata > Lepidosauria > Squamata > Lamprophiidae > Boaedon > Boaedon fuliginosus. The sequence continues at coordinate 1,027 of JANHGC010003154.1, read as the reverse complement.
ATCTACATCTAGGTGGAGTATCCATATGTAGATGAAGCAGATAAACAATTTTAATGTGTTTCTTCTTTTGGTATTAATACTTTTCCTTGTAATGAATTATTAAATAAAAAAATAATGTTTTTTCCAGCAAAAAATAACATACCTTTTAATAAAGGAAATGGCTTCTTTCAGCATAAGAGACGCAGCTCTTTCTACTTTCATTGGCTGCTCTATAATATCATAGTTTCTCATTGTGATACATTCCCAATATCTCAAAAAGCCAAATCTTGAGTACCAGGAAATAAAGAAGAGGAAGCCAAACAAAGCCAAACAGAAGATGGCCTTCCAACTGAGAGAAACAAGATTAGTTAATTTTGCTGCTACACAGGTCAGCAGAGCAAAGGTAATTATCTGAGTATAAAGCCAGAGTTTCTTCTGCAGTGGCAGATCCAACTCAGAGGGGTGCGAGATTTGACAGTCATTCATTAATGACAATGGTGTCCCATAAAAATAATCAAATCCATGATTTAATGGATGATGGCAGTAGTCATTACGATATTCACAATTCATACCTTGATGCCACTTTCCTGAAATACATAATGAAAAAATAAGACAAAACAAAAAAAACAAGCAAAGGAGACATGAATTTCAATAACAGTAACAAAGACAGGCTTAGTTTAACCATATTTTTTTATATTTCATAACCAGTGGTGGGATTCAAATTTTTTTACTACCTACTCTGTGGGCGTGACTTAGTGGGTATGGCTTGGTGGCCATGTGACTGAGTGGGCATGGCTCAGTAGCCACGAGACTGAGTGGGCGTGGCTCAGTGGCCATGTGACTGAGTGGGCATGGCTTGGTGGCCATGTGACTGGGTGGGCGTGGCTTGGTGTCATGTGACTGGGCGGGCGTGGCCAACTCAACATCATTTGTTTGCCCTAATTACTGTTTTAAGTATAAAAATTTTATTGTATGCATTTAATACTTAAATAGGAATAAGAGGTACACAAAACTAGACTTTGTTACAAGAGTTTTACAATATGAATTA